>CAJUYG010000266.1:103411-127389 GCA_910591675.1 Galerucella calmariensis | reverse complement strand
AGCAGTCGCTCGGTATTCGCCGAATGCCGCATGTCTGGCGCCGCCTTTAGGTGCAAACATGAATCGTCAAGTCATAAGTGAGATTGACCGTGCAAGAATAGTGGCTTTAGTTGAAGGTCATTCTCAAAGGTTCGTGGCAAACAGAGTTGGCGTTTGGCAAAGTGATGTGTCTCGTGTATGGAACCGGTATCTCCACACCAATTCTCTTCATGATAGACCTAGAAGCGGTAGAAGGCATGTTACTAATCAGCGGCAGAACCGCTATATCCACTTAACTATCCGAAGAAACCCGACCATGGCAATACCAGCACTCCGAAGAGATATGAGTCATGCGTTGGGAGTTCTAGTATCGATCTCGACTTTACGAAGACGAATACCTGCGACAGGTTTGAGGTGTCGCCGACCAATAAGAGTGCCCAGACTACAACCTGAGCACAGAGTTCGCCGACTACAGTGGGCTCAAGAACACGCGGCCTTCCCTGAAGAATTTTGGAATTCGGTGTTTTTTTTCCGACGAGACAAGGATTTGTTTGGTACAAGATAGCCATCGAATACGTGTGTGGCGGGATCCAACGAGAGTTGCCCACCTTGCCCATGCTCGCCCCGTGCCGCCCTTCAGAGGAGGAAGTGCTATGTTTTGGGCTGGTATCATGTTAAATGATCGCACAGAATTAATTCAGGTGGAGGGAACGATGACTGGTGATAGTTATCTCAGAGAGATTCTACATCCTGACGTGAGACTATGGCGCGCAGCTGTTGGCAATTCCTTCGTTTTTATGGACGATAACGCCCGACCTCATCGGACCAGAGCTGTAAATGAGTATCTTGAAACTGAAGGGATCAATCGTTTGAACTGGCCTGCCCTATCTCCTGACATGAATCCCATAGAACATGCTTGCCAGGGCAGTGGCAGCACGCAGGAATCCACCCAGGAGTGTACAAAAGCTTGTTCATGCAGCCCAAGAAGAATGGCGAAATATTCCTCAACAGAATATCAATAATTTGGTAAACAGCATGGGCAGGCGACTTCAAGCTTGCATAAATTCTAGAGGTGGAAAATACTCTTTATTAAAAGTTCTCATGCAGATACTATTTATACAGTTTTCAGTACATATTTAAATGTACCCGTTGTATACAGGGTCTTCCGTAAATTAGTAGGATGGTGATCATTAAGAAAATTCGAAATACCTAAATACATTTTTATCTAACCTTGTTTGTTTGTGAGATACAGGCTTATAGGGCACATATTAATAGTAATTAAAGGTTAAAAATCTTATACGTGTTTTAGCGAATTCAACTTTTATGTAGAATCCCTTTTGATAAATTGATAAAGGTTGGAAAAAAATTGTATTTATTTATTATAGTATTTTTTTCGCGGGACACCCTGTATAAATAAAGGAAATAAGATGTCCGATTCGTGGTTATTAAAATGATTCAGTAGATTACCTACTTTTTTTTCAATATTTATTTCCAAAACCATACGAATTCCGGTTGAATAAAAAAAAACATAAAATAAACATATGCTTTTTATAGAGCTGATCAAATTTCAAACAAAAAATGTAATATTTTTGCTTTATTTTATTGGTCTTCCGCAATACATCCGTTGTAATCGCTAAAAACAGCTCATACACCATGAAACGATATAAAGTTATTTTTAGTGTCAAATTAATGATAAAATAATATTCAATTGCAATATTATGATCTTATTACTCACACTCTGCTATTTTAAGGCAACTAGAATAATTATAACAGGAACGTTTTCAGGTTAAAAAAATCATCTGGGACGAAATTTTTACTTTACATTCAATAAACTAGAAAAAAACACTGAAACCGGTCCTTATATAACAAAAAATAACCAAGATAAATGATATGAATCGAAATTTAACAAAATCGGACGCTTGCAGCTTTATTTTTCTCTTCATTCCTTTAAAACACTCAATTTATTTTCTAGACTTCACTTTTCATTTTTTCTTATATCTCAAGTGCTGACCTAATTTTCATGTTGAGTTGATGAAATTACATACCTTCGGATAATTTTCCAGACGTCGAAATCCGACCAGATTATTTTTGTTTATTTTTAAAAAATACGACAATATCATTTCAAGTCTTTTTACCATTACATGCCGTGTCTCTATATTCATAAAATTGAAATTTATTGCTTTGGCTTTACCTCGGAACAAATATTACATACACATATGTTTTTACAACAGAAAAGTTCTGGAATTTAAAATTTTCTATAAAACCAATTGACCCATTTTCTACAATTAACCATACCATTTGTTCTAATTGCTTCAAGCTTCATTTAAATTATATTCAATTTTCTACCACGG
The DNA here is from genome assembly GCA_910591675.1 of Galerucella calmariensis. Lineage (NCBI taxonomy): Eukaryota > Metazoa > Arthropoda > Insecta > Coleoptera > Chrysomelidae > Galerucella > Galerucella calmariensis. The sequence continues at coordinate 125,059 of CAJUYG010000266.1, read as the reverse complement.
TCTATTAAGTTTTTAGATACCCTGTAGATTAAATTTAATACATTTTTCATTTAGGCCAGTCGGTATGGGTCATTATAGTAATTAGCAATACGGCTGATTTTTTTTATATAAGTACTTTAAAGTAGGTAGATTAATATAAAAAAAAATTTACCAGTCTATCGATTTCCCCAATTAGAAAAAAAATCTTTTTCAATAATTTTTCAATAATTCACGCTGGGGGGAAGGTGGAGGAGAATAAAAAATACGAAAAAATAGCTTCGAAAGTTACCCAAATACCAACAGATACAACTTTTAAAAAAAATTCGATTTGGAAAAGTTTTACACAATATTTTTTCTACGGCCTCGATTTTCAAATATAAAATATTGTAACCTTTACATAGTATAGCGTGTACGGTGTAATTTTTTTTGTAGGCCTACTTTGCAAATAAATTGAACTTAGTTACAACTTTATTAAATTTTTTATGTAAATGTAGTTAACATTACAAAACTCAAGGTTTATTAAGAGAAACTGACATTTTTCGATTTATTGTACAAAATCTACATAATTAAAAAGTAATTATTGATTGGTGTGAAGTTGGAATGTAGTTCAAATTAAAATAAATCTTTATCTATTGATTTTATTTTTTTTGTTTCAGTCGAGAATACCATTCCTATTTTTAAATCGGGATTTCAAGAAGGTCGGAATAAACGTTTCGACACAGCTGCCGACTAATTTAAACTAATTTAGAAAAACTCCTCTGCAAATACATGGATTTTCTCACTATATACACAATGTTAAATGATGTTTACAAAACCGTGACGTCACATGCTTCAATTATTCTTATTTTTTGTATTAATTAATATATTTGTATCATATAAAATTATTTTAGTAATTCTTAGTCAACATTTCGATCGTAGATTTCTATTTTTTTTTTCATTTACCTTAAATTTTTTGATTGTTCAGTTTTGAAAAGAAAACTAATACTTGTAACTAAAGACGTAGATCCTTTGTAAACTTCTTAATTGGGGTGAAAAGGGTAGTGGAGAATCGTAAGTTAGAAGAAGAGTTCTTCAAAGTATTAAATTCTAGTGTAATGTTTGTTAGGAACTCGGTGCAACTTGACTAGATGGGAAGTTTCACTGAGAATGTATCACATATATCATAATCTATTGTGTTATGCAACAAAATCGCTCTAATTATATCTTAAGCGTACTATAAATGTACCTTTCGGCATTTTTAAAAAGCTTTTCGATTTGTTAAACTTTATTATTTCCTAACAAACGTTTTAATGAATTTTTGACGAAAACATTCGATATTGCCACGTTCAACTATGAAAAAGCTAAAGTACTAAGTTTGTAGTGATAATTAGAAAAGGGACTTTTTATTATTAACAATATGATTAAACGTTAATTCTTTAATGTGCTTGTTCCTTGGATTTTTACTATCAACATTAATTTTTCAATTTATAAATATCAAAATATAAGCACTTTTCCAAATTTGTTACGGGCTTCTTCAACCTCTGGCAGCGTTGTACGAAAACCGTAATTACCACATTTTATCGAAAGCTGACTTCTTATTGGTGAGCGCGTGCGTGTGTTCTTCCCTCTCACTTCCTCAATTGACTGATATTGATTTATCCAGCTGCGTTGGTATTGTTAGTGACCTTTGTTTTTTCAGTTTTATTTGGTAAAATAGGTACCGTACGCCATTTGTATGTTTATGACGCTTCTTACCGATACCCCGTAGGTTCAGATAAACTTGCCAAACTATAAGTATTTAGATGAAAAAAATATATTTTCCATACTTGATTTTTTTCTATAAACTGTTTATTTTATGGTAATTAATTTTTCCAAAAAAATTTGGTTTCTTAAATAAACAATTTGTTGAAACACAGCTGGGTATCTTCACATTTTTTGATGTTAGTTCTACGCAAAATATCATACATTGTTCACGGTATATTTTGGCAAACTTATCTGAAGCTGCTGAGTATGTAATGATACTTATTAGACAATAGACTTTCGAGTATCAACAATATATCAATAATGATAGGGAGTTAGTTCTCTAATATGCTTGTTTCATTAGATTTGGTTTATAAACATTATTTTTTCAAATTTCCATATTAGCACGTACTCGAAACGAACTCAATTGGTCAAGATTTATCCATCGGCCCGTAGCTATGCAACCACCAAACTTGCTATTAGAAAGCGCGAGCGTGTGTTTAGTGGCGTGGGTATTGGTACCGTACGCCATTGTTACGAATATGACAGATATCGGCTTTGTTTCCTCGCCTCATACCGATACCGCGTAGCTTCAGATCTCCACTCCACTTTTGCAAACCACTGGTACACAAAATATCGTCGAAAAGAATTCGATGATTTGTTTCCATATTCGTTCAATATTCTGAAAATGCTGTATGTGACTAATAATGACACCCAAATATAAAGTCAGATTTACGCTAACAATATGCCACTTTAAATAAAATTATATAATACATTTTTCAACTTCCAGTACCTATATACGTTACGTCAATTATATAGCAAACTAATTTGTCATCTAAAATAGCCCTATGAAAGTCTGAGGGACGCGATTCCGGTTAACATTTGACAAATTGTCATACTCCATTTGGTCAATAATGGACTCACATAACTCCATTGAAAAGCTCCCTAAGTCTTCCGTTAGGCCAGTCAATGTCGATTAAAAAAGTTTCTAAAATTTCATCTTTCCGATTTTTACTATTATTTGACGATTATTTTCCCTGATTATTGTCATCACCTTAAAAGTCCTTGTTATACAGTGTGACCCATTTGATTATAACGACAAAGTTATTACAACATGAATTTGGAAAAAGTGGTATTTTCAGTAGTAATACCCCTAGGGTCTTGATAATACCGAGATAATTTTGTCATAGAGAATGCTGAAAGCGTGTTGCAAGGCCGCAGGCCGAGGGCTATTATCTTTGAGCAACACGCTTGAAGGATTCTCTACGACAAAATTTTGAGTATTTATCAAGACCCGAGGAGTATTCGATAAGATAATTTTTTACTTTGTAGATATCGAAAAATTGATTGTCAATCTGACGCTTAATACTTTTCAATACAAACTTTATTAGTTTTAATCAAAAATTATTCATTTTTCTTTAAAACTACAGTTGTGAAAAGTACAATTGGTAAATTAATTGAATCGTTAGATGCATTACCAAATTTTTCCGACATTTTTAATCCAGTTGTCAGTTTGACGTTTAATTAATTTTTAATAAAACATAAATACCAAACTGAAAACACCACAGGTAGGGTATTTTCGCTGTAATACAGCGGTGATTGGATGAAATTTGACACATGACTTGAGATTAAGTAATTTGATTGGTTACTATATTCAGTAAACAATTATCAGTAATATTTTACGTAGAATGTACACATTTTTGAAATGGCAACATGGTAAACAAAAACAACAACAACATATTGCACAGTGAAAATTCGAAGCCTTATCGGCTTCGAATTTTCTTAACCCGTTCTGGAGTTAATGCTAGTGTATTAATAACCATTACATGAAACTTGCATACACTATTTTTCCTATGGAAAAGACATTTGATTTGAAAAAAAAAATATAAAAAAAATGCACAAACCGGGTCTCGAACTACCCTGCGGGACCACATTAAACTAATATAAAACGTATATAGGTATGTTACTGTTATACATAGTAATTAGTAATAAATTATTGTAAACTAAAATTAATAAGTTTAAATATGTATTTACTTTGATCATTGAGTATTTTTGGTCTGGTGCTCGACATTTATTTTGGTCTTTTCTCGACATTCTACAGAAAATATTGGGTCTGCCTACTTGGTTATTTAAAAATCTAGATTTTTATTGGTCAATTTTTCAGTTTCACAATGAAAACCAGTGTTATAATGAGTATCATTATAAAACTGAAAATTGGCATTTAATTAATAATTTATAGTATAGGAGTAGAAAAAGCTTATATTTAGAATCATTTATTGAAATTTGTTAATTTTGACATATTCTTGTCCAGTTTTTTCAGGCAGTTTTGAAAACTGAGTTTCCTATTGATTTCCCTTAATCGTTACAATTAAAAATAGCCTTATATTATTAAACAGTAAATTAGTGGGTAATAAAATTCCAAATAAACGAATCAACTGAAGTAAAATTGGAATTAAAGCTAACAACACCTTGTATTGCATGAAAACACAATGAATCGAAAGAGGGGTGGGTGTAAATTTCTGGTTCCTACGTGACGTAACTGCACGGCTCGGACGCAATTTGGAGTAGAAATCAGCATACCGTGAGTAAGTGTATCGTGTTTGAGTCCTTGTTGTGTTGACCATGTTGTTGCCTAATGTACTTTAGTCTTTTTTGGCAAATAAAAATTAACATAGAGGGCCTTGAAAATAGTAATTAGGTTATGAAAATTTGTGCCAAAATACTGTTTTTGATACTGAATCTAACAAAAAAAATTAAATCAAAATCGGTTGAAAAAAGCAGATTTTACGGGGGTGCTCCAAACAAAATGGTTCACACTGTATATCTTTTATTAAACGATTTTGTGTCGAAAGGCCGTTGGGTTTTCCATATAAAAACTGTCTCGAAAACAATTTAATTAAAATAGATTGTACTAGCCTATTTTTTTGACCATTTAGTGACACAAATGAAGTGTTCATTGTAAATGCAGACAAAAGAAGAAAAGTAGTGGGGGGATTAGTGTGTCGGTTAATTTGAATACGTTATAGTAATGAATGTCTTAGTCTTTATTCTCTTCCGGTTTACTGATAAGCACTTTACCAGTAACCGGTCACGGTTTTCGCGAACGTAGGTGCTCAAAAGGGAGCTTTCAATAAAATAAAATAAAATTGATCTAAACTTGTAAGCTAACTAAAAAAAAACTATAAATTAGTTCTCAGACAAATTAACGAAAGAAAGAAATTCGTTCTGAACCATAAAAATTCGAATAACCGTTAAGTAATTCCACAGACACTTATTTTAAATCCAATTTGCTGTTGTTATGACTAAAGCGTTTTTATGCTACGCACTTGAACGTGATTTTACAACAAGAAAATTTATTAAAAACAAAAAAAAATAATAAATAATAATAATATAGTCAAAAGCATGCGAGTTCAAAGGTTACTAACCATATGCACCGTACACTAACTACCGACAAGTAAATTCACTTCGTCGATTTATGGGTTACCGAAAATTTCCTTACCCCTCCTATCGTCTGGCGAGTTCTGGCTAGTTGAAATCGAGAAAGTGTTGAGTACAGAGGTAGTACGCAATGCTGATGTGTTGCTGATCGAAATTTCGGAAATATAATTTGTATTTAGTATAAATATTATAGTGACTTATTTCATTGCAAAATGCCTGGAGTGGTATATTGGTCTGATGATGATTGTCGCATTAAACTGAAGGAGAGACCGTTTTTTAGATGCGCAGAAGACAAAATTAGGTAAGAAAAGAGGTAATTTAGTAGAATGCAAGTAAACATTTTTTATTTTCTATATTATATTGCAGATGTGAAGCTTGGAAAAATGCTTCGGGTTTTAAAGGAAACCACCGATATGCCAATATAACGGTGGAACAATGTAATAATAGGATAAAAATTTGTAATTTGCATTTTTGCTTAATACAAAATCTGAATTGCTTAAAAGTACAGTTAGATCTACGACTACAAATAATATCTATACTCCTCTAAAAGTGTTTACGACTGATTATAGAAATATAAAAAGTGTGGATGGGAATGCACTGGTATACGTTACTGGATACCTACTTAAAAAGTGTTTATTGCAGCATTCCTGTAACACTTGCTTAGAATTTATTAAGATAGATGATCTAGAACAGGGGTTCTGGTTATTTGGAGACCCCCCACGCCCCCCTACACATATCAGCTTTCCATTTTGCAATACCCTTTCTTTAAAATGGGTGGTTTGAGTTCGGCAACACTGTTCTCTAATTTGCAAATTAATTGTTTTTTAAACAAAGGATTTTTGATCTGTTTTATTTCAAACAATGGCTTTAATTTTTTACAAACACTTGACCATTATGTCAAGTGAATATTCTTTATGTGGAAGCGTGGAAATTGGTAAAAAAACGTGGAAATTGAAACATTACAAAAACAATTTTGAAAATTTAGAAAGACTTTATTTCAAAAATCTGAGGAAATTATTTTTGTAATTTTTTTTATTTATTTCATTTGGGTGTCACGCCCCCCCCCCCCTGATTTTCCCCCCCGCCCCCCCAGTTTGGTAACCACTGATATAGAAGGAGAATCTACCGTTTTTATGAAATATAAGGATTATAGTGTTTCATCCAACATTTGTAATATGGTTGTGCCTCCCAAAAATTTTGTGGAACTCGTTATAGAATTGGAAAACACATTTATAGATCAATTTAATAAAATAGCTCCTGAATATGGTGTCGGTATAATAGCTATAATAGCTATAATAGCTTTAAGAATGTTAAATTGTGTCATCCTTGTACAAATTTCCCAGTTGATTATTTTTATTCATTGTAAACAAGATTACGTATTTATTATACACTGAAATTTGCTAATCGTAACATTAAAACTGAAAAATTACAGAAACAACACCCCAAACTAAGTATACTTAAACATTTGTAATAATTACTTCGTTAAACATAACAATTTAATCAATAATTTACTTTATCGAATCTTAAGCTTTAACTTAACTTTTTAGAATCGCTGAAAACTAAATACGTTTCCTTTTTTCTCCCGTCAAAATTGTATAAGCCTGTCTGATTCATCTTACGGATTTTATTTGGAAGTTATGATTAAACGCAATCAAAGAAAACAAAAACGATGAGCGACTGTTGGCACGTGCCGTGTGCCAAGGACGGTCTCCTTCAAAGGAACGGATAGTGGGGACATGCCAACCATTGGCCTCTTGCGGCTTCAGGTGAGATTCAGATTGTCTGCCAGTGCTTTCAAATGGAGTGGACGAACGAGACAATAATACTTAACTAAGCTAAAGACGTTTCAACAGCTACTGGCTTTGTCAATTGGCATTGCCAACGTCGCAAATCGCGGCATAGTGTGGACGCGCCTTTAGAAAGCATATTAGTACTACCTGTATGCACTTTTGCTTGTATGTTTAGTTGAAAAGAACCAATAAAACACGCCTAGAATGTAATAGTTGGTAATTCTATTGATGTTAAGTGAAATGGGAGAGTCGAACAAACAATTTGTACGAATGTACCTAATAGTGGGTGGTATTATATGAAAAATTAGTAGTACCTTAAAAAAGATTTATTTATATGTATATACCACTACGTTACGGTGTTATGGACTTGGAAATTTATGGTGTTTATGTGTGGAATTAGAGTAATAAATTATCGTTATTTTATTATTTACTGATCTGGAGGTGTAAAATTTGTCTTTGGAACTATGGTTATAAAACCAGAAATGTAATAAACCGAAATGCTATTAATTTTAACTTTTTTTTATTTAATAGAGAAGAAACATTTCATTGTGGTAGAAAAAAGTTTTTATTTGTATTATTAATAAGAAAAATTACAGAGTGTTGATAATTCTCTGTATTGAAATTAATTATACAATATGTCCCCTAGACCTGTCCTTAAGAAGGCAAAATTAATGGTCTTACCCTCAAAATTGGTTCGTGATAATCCAAAATAAATGTCAGAATTTTTTACCCACCGCTAGGAAGCCTTACTTTTTCCCATAAGAAAAGCATTGATTTTTCGTGATCTTTTTTACCGCTGCCATAATTATTATCAGCTAAAAAATCATAAATTCTCAGAAAATGTTGACAGTTATAATACCTTTTTGTCAAATTTTTTGGAATTCGAAGAACTTCGATTTGAGAAATAAAAATAAGAGGATAAAAGGACAAAGGTTACAAATAATAGAGGAAAGTCACCAAATATGGAATGGTAACCTACTATGGAATGTCTTCATTTCTCTAAGACTATAAGTATGAAACGCAACACTCGACCATCTTCTGTTTCATTCGGTCTACTAACTATCGCACCCACACCATCGAGTCAGTTGCGCGAATACTTCACGTGTGGCAGGCGTGTTTTGTTTTGTTGTCGTGTAGAAAATTTTAAAGATAAGTAATAAACGAGTATTACCAGCTGTTATGTTTGTTTACGTAAGTGTTATACTATTTAGTATATCGGTATTATGTTTATTTCACCATTTTGTGATCTTTTGTCATTAAAATATTGTGACTTTAAAAAAGATTTAAAAGAGTTTGAACTAGTATAAAAATCCAAATATGGACAGTCGTCGGTGTCTAATTATGGAATATTAAATTAAATGCTTGATGTGTGCGCTCTGGGCACATTATGATTGTGCTGGTCCAGAGTTTGATACTTGGATCTGTGACTTTTGCAAGTAATTATGTTACTTTTTTCATTTATCACAATATATTATATTTATTTAATTGATCTCAAAGATATTAATGTCCATTTTTGTTATTGTTATGTCGATTTATGGTTATATTCCATATATGGATACCTATTCCATATTTGGTTATTCATTTGTGATTTTGTTTTTTGTGTTAGATTTTAATTTAATAACTAATATATTTGATTAAAGGCTGTTAATTACTACATATAAATGTATGACTGATTAGTAAAAACATTAAACTGATTTAATTTATATGAAGTTTTGTTTTTATATCCCAAAAACAAAATGGTATTCCATATTTGGTGACTTTCCTCTAGAAAATTTTTTGCTGAAGACTGTAAATTCTCAGAAATCGCTGAAAATAGAAAAAAAAAGTCGAAAAGTATCTTTCAGAGGTTTAAATATAGAAGTTAATATATTATTTATTTATAAACTAGAAGTTCTTTTCTGATATTGTAAAAAAATTGTGAAAAAATCACGAAAAATCAATGCTTTTCTCATGGGAAAAAGTAAGGCTTCCTATTGGTGGGTAAATATGGAGGGAAAATTTTTAAAAAATTCGGACATTTTTTTTTCATTTTTACGAACCAATTTGGGGGGTAAGGCCATTAAAATTCGATTTTGCCCTTCTTAAGGACAGGTCTAATGATTTCACGGGACAATATATTTTTCATTGAGACAGCCGGTATAATATTACATATGAAAGAATGAATTCAAGAATCAGCTGTTTATATACGTCTTGGGACACACTGTATATAATATGTCCCCCCAAAGTTGGAATCATATGGAAAACTTTTTTATTATTAATTTTAGAAAAAAAAATTTTTCCTTATCTGAATTATCTAAAATCTATAATACAGTCATCACATATGAGTTTTATTCATCAAGAGTAAAGTACCTACCAAAATAAATGAATATGCACTTATTCCGCGTTTTAAATGCAAAATTATTTAAAAAACATGGAAAAACGAAATACATGATAATCTTTTAGGTAATGCACAACTTTTTATGAAGAATAACTTTTCTTCCTAAAATCAATAATAAAAAAATTTCCATACGATTCCAATTTAGGGGGACATATTGTATATCAATAAGAATAATGTGGTAGATAAATATCGATGACATATTTTTTAACACCGGTTTGTTAACGAAATAAAAAAATATGGGTGACTACCTAAAAATAGGCGTGACAATATTTATTTCGTCATTAACATATAATATACTTTTTTGAATTTTAATAATGAGCATCTGCGCGAAATTTTTATGAGTAGAATAATAATGCCTGTACATGGTCGACAAATATCCCTCAAATATAAAGAAATTCTCAGCCTTGAAAGTCTCTTGTATTGTATAGAGGGTGTCCAGCTAAACACGAACTACAGATACTATACTTTTTCCTAAAGGAAAGTACTATAATGGTCAAATGCAGTCTTATCATGCGATTCGATAAAGACATGCTCACCATTTTTGTTTTTATTTATTGCGTTTAATCATAATTAATATCTTTGAGATCAATTAAATAAATATAATATATTGTGATAAATGAAAGAAGTTACATAATTACTTGCAAAAGTCACAGATCCAAGTATCAAACAAGTATCAAAGGATGCAGTCTTGCTAGAACCACCCTGGGAAGCTGGCGTCGAAGATATATTTGGCGATGACCAGGACTGCGTTTAACAGTAGGATTTCTGACTACTAAGGAAACAACTAAGGACACACCTCCATACTATGGAGCTAGTGGACACAAATCTATCCAGGATGTGTGAACAGGAAGATGAAACTGTCTTATGCGAGTGTCCGGAGTTATCGTCGATCAGAGTGTGTTTGGAGAGTCTTGGCCAACTCCTGCCGATATAAAGGAGATGTCTCCTAGTGACCTGTCCACCTTCCTGGACAGGATGGAGATGACTTAGGAGGACAACTCCTCGGGAGGATGTGGCCTAAGTGCTGTGAGCCTACACTCTCCCTCGCTACTCTAAAGATACAGATGTCCACACCCCAATGAATTTGGAGTGGAAAACGTCAAAAAAGCCAAAGGAGTGACTTAATAAAGAATATCCCATAAATATACCAACAATATTATTTAAAAAAAATCTTCAATCTCAACCAAAGAGGTATTTCCTTTTATAGAAACAACATATCTCACACAGCTTACACTCCTCAGTTTGAAATACTGATATAGGTACATAAAATCATATTTATTTATACGTATCCAAATATGTCTTTAATATTTTCGTCCTTGTTAAAAATCATGATAAAACTTAATGAGTTCCAGCAACTTTCACAAACTCCACTGTCAACCGAAAAATACCTCTACCAAGTAATATTATTAAAGTTTTTACAATTTCGATATTAAAAACGTGCCATACTTCGTAATTGGAAATGGGACAAAATCTATACAAGAAACTTTAAAGTTTTTTGATTGTTTTCGAGAAAATAAAGAACAACAGCTCTCTATATGTACCTTTCGACACATAAAGTTTATGATCAAAACAGTGGAAGAGAATCTATATAAATGTTTTGTAAAAATATTTCTGATTAGCATCAAATTTAATACGTTGCATCCTATTTGTGTATTTATTTAATAAAAATTCTTTCGGCGCTACTGATTCTATCTCATGGGCGTAACAAACAATTAAAATAATTCAAAATAAAAGGGATAATTGTACCATAAACAGCCTTGTATAACAGATACACGGATTATTTAATAAAAATGCATCAAGTGTGCCTTTGTCTGATTTCAGCGCGACGGAAAGGGGGATCGAAGACGGCGGCGGTCATGGCAAACCTGATTTGATCTATAACCGAGCGAATTCAAGTTCGAGACTCTCTCTATGACCTTATTTTACTCGAAGCAGACTGATCTCTGTTCAATAGATCCGTATAAAAAAATTGGGAAATTAGAAATAAATCATGACAAAATAATTTTTACCACTATCAACCTAGGTCAATAATGGACAAATTCAAATATTTTGAGAATTCAGGGATAGTAGTTCAACAAAAACTTGTGCAACATAATTTTGTATAACCAGGAGATTGTTTTAAACATATTTGCTACGGTTTCCCTATTCAAATATACGATGTTGTTATAAGTAGATGTTGCCAGTCGGACTCCCTCATGAAGGGTACCGTACCATTATCTATAATAATGAATATTCTGCTAAATATTTCAAACGTCTACCTGTCGTCGTTATTAATATCAAGCAGAATAATTATTTAAAAATAAAATTAACAATAAAAAAAAAACTTCATCACGGGGAATCGAACCCGGGTCTACCGCGTGAGAGTCTGGTTTGCTTGCTACTCGACCACCGAGGAATATGCAAATTGTTTATCTATAACGTCAGATGTATTACATAATTTTTGCTTAAAAGGAACTAAAGTTCCCACCGTGTGTCCCGCGACACGCTCTAGAAGAAGCAAAAATTGTCAACAAATTATTTTTGAAATTACTATACTAACGACTGGCCTAAAAAGAATATTGGCTACCACTTTGTTTAGTATTACTTACTCTCACTTTTATATTATTTAAAATAAATATTTACATAACAGGTACATTGAAACCGTGTTTTTTCATTACTTCATAGTGTCAATTCCTCTTTTTTTTTTTAATTATTGGATACATTGATGACTATCTTAGTCTCAAGTGAAACTACAAAATGTCATATGGAATTTGGTAAAAATTTTCTTTCATTTCACACGAAAATACCAATTTCAACATTCACATTGTTTGATTGAACAATAAAAACTTTAATGTTAATCGGTTATGTCAATATTTAAGTTTAGATAATTTTTATACGGTATTGCGTCACCAGAGGAAATTTTAAATGTATTTCTTATGTTTCGTTAAGTGAATTTGACCCTCTGTTTTTTATTTTACATTAAAATATTACAACTTTAAAAAAAAGTAGTTAATCGAACGTCAACGTATGTCAAAATCCGCATTTGGAGTCTCCTGATAAACTTACTAATTTTGCAAAGTTTTTTCCAACTAATTCGACCCCATAGATTTCGAAAATACCCATTAAAAGTCTCTAATAAAAAAAACTAACAGAAAATCTACCATACGACATAAATCTAAATTCTAAATAATATCTTTATAAAAGTAGCTTGGAAATATATTTTTTGAAATGCCCTTTGTAGGTATTTGAATTGATTCGTTACATAGAACAGAATAGGGATTTTAAAATACAAAATATTTCACACCTGATGGTGCTGACGAGTAGGACGTGCTAGGACAATATCTACACTAGAAGAAATGTTGGTTTAACATGAATAAACGAAGAGAGAGAGAGAGTGTAGGTGTACCTAGATCATGAAAAAAATATAATTTTTTGTAGGTGGATATGATGAAATAGATTGTTTGTTTTATGTACCGGGTGGCCAACTAAGAGCGGCCGTCGGCCATAGCACAGCTTCCATTTAAAATTGTTACGAGCAAAAGAACTATTATTTTTTGTATCCCCTTAAATTCGCACGCTACTGAACTTTTGATAAAATATTAAGAAAATTCAGCTGTAACCAAACAACTTTTCCATAAGACTCTTTTTTCTGAGAGTAATAATAACGATGATAGGGAGTGAGTAATTTATAATGAATAACCCTGTACTTTTTAAACCATTGGCGTTACATATTTTTTTATTCAATTTAATTTCAACATGTGCTAGTGAACTCCAAACACTAGACAAAGTCATGTGTCTAAACTCAGTTTCATTTCCATATCATTAATTTTAATTTAAGGATTTAATTCTAAAAGCGAGCAAACTTAATGCAAATTTCTTTCTTTTACCCGACACTTACTTATAATATCTACTGTATTTCAAAATCACTATCGGGTTTATCGTATTTGCATATTACCTAATATGGGTTAAAAAAAAATGACGAATGTCCATACTTGGTTCAATTATTGAATCAAAACAACATGAATTATTCTCTTCCAAGAATTTAACACATTTGTCATTATGTCAATTAAGAAATAATTTATTATATCTTTTATTCAATAGATTTCTATATCCAGGTCATTTTATATTTGAATTTATTCAAAAAAATAATAGTTATTTACAATATGGTTTCGGTACACCCTGTATACACTGATAAAATTAATATTTGAGTCCTCAAGAAATCGAGTATTTAATAAATGCAAATAGCTTGCTGTAACAGGAAACGAAATATGGAATGAATGAAAAGGAAATGCATTTTAGTGAATTTGTAATGTCTGGGAATCCTATCAGAGAAACTTCCCGAGATTACTAGTGCCCTCATTGTAAAATATTATCTATGTTGCAAACTTTATATCTTTGTAAATAACTGTAAATTAAATCGCTAGTTATTATACTAAAAATATTTTTTTTCAAAATAACGAAATTTGTCAAAAACTTTTCATGTGACAAGTATGAAATTTGGTACAAATAAATAATCATTACAAAAAGATTTCACGGTACTCAAATATATTTGATATGGCATACTTGCGTGAATCACCCTGTACATTTAAATTTATGTTTACATAACGCACAACTCAATTCAAAAGTTGACGTGTCTCGGCATTTTTTATAATTTTCTAAAATAATGACATAAAGAATTTTATTCCATAAGTGGTTTCCTAGACAGCTTGATTCGCTAAAAATCCTCAAAAAGGTTTGATAACCTTCTGAAAAATCAAATCGGAAGTTCCGAGATGATAACCGATATCTTGAATCATCTTAAATGTCGATATCAGCATTTTTTTCTATTTAATAAAATAACAGCATAGGTTGATATCGATTTCCGAAAATTTTAGAAGGTAAACAGATAAGGAATCAAATATTTACAATGAACTGTTTACATACAAAAACAGATATATTCGGTTATTCTTATGAACACAAAAAAAATCTATAGGAAGACATTTAAATATCATGGTCAATTCACGCCAAAATGTTTTTTTTAATTACAAACTTTTACCTCAGTTAAAAAATTAACAATTCAAATATCCTAATTTGAATGAAATTAAAAATACTCTTCCGATATTTGCTTGAATATACCTTAATTTAAACGATTATGTCATCACGCGATGTTGTCAGATTTTCCAAAAAATATACAAGTTCACAGAAAATTATTCTAGTTGGGAAAATAGTGAGCTTTTTGTAGGAAATGTCCCTACGTAAGCTCTAAGAACAGTTATTTTTTCCACAAAAAAAAACTTTTAATACCTACTGAAAACCAAAAAAAATAGACAACATATTGTAAAACAATTTTTACGATTAAAAATACGAGTAAATCCTCAGATCAAACGCCTAGAATGTTTGATATTATAGATGAGAAAGTGTTGGTAAAACCAATCACTCGGCACTCTATCATTTTCAACACCTAACCTTGGAATTAATGAATTAAAAAACAAATCCCAGATATTCGTATGGAAAATTTGGCGCCAGTGTATAAACAAAACATTTTCGAGTTTAAAAATTTCATTAATTCGTTAAAATTATACCGGCCATGACCTACTGCTGCTGCATACTAAATTGTGTCATTTTAATAAGTCTATATACAGAGTGATCAAAAAATTATAAATAACCTCGTATACAGGGTGTTTTCAAATGATACTTACAACGTTTGCATGTAGATACCTCTTGTAAAATTGGACAAAATGATATAGGGATATTTACTTTTCGAAATACAGGGTGTTGAAGTTTTGAAAAATTAAATGTTTTAATTCGATAACTTTAAAATGGATGGATAAATTGATTTGACATTTGGCAGGTTGTTTTTTAATGTAAAAGGGCATTTTTTGATGGGTTAATATTTTTCATTTTTTGATCCAGTGGTGTACATTTGGAAGAATACGTTACCTTTTTCCTCCCATTTTTTACGCCACTGACTTATGAAGCAATTTTTATTAAATTTTGTATCCCTCAATCCACATACAAACGTTGTGTCATTTAAAAACACCCTGTATAATCTCTCTCTCCAAAGTTAATATGTTCGCCACAAATTTGATTCTTGCCAATTGTACACATTTTGAATAATGCATTCAACTTAATTAAATATATCGTGTTTGTCCAATTTCATGGTTACCGCATTTCATTCATCGATTTTCGTTCATAGAATGACTTTTAAACAACGCAATTATTGGCAAAATGTTATACAAATATTTTTGGACTGATATTGGGTCTCCAAACGATTCTGACAAAAAAAACACGCGACAAAAGTCTGATTCTCCAAAAACAGAAAGAAATATATAGAGTTGTCAAACGAAAAAGAATCCGAAAATGAAAAAAATGAGGGTCTTTTTAAAAAAAAAGGTGATGACATTACACGATGGTGGTTCACCCTGTATATTAGATTATAAATAGAAAAACCACTAAGGAGAAAAAAATTCAATTTGGCGTTAAATATTTTCAATTAGCTCATGATGGGATAAGGTAGAGAACTAACTATAGAATTCTGGTCGTTTGTATGTTTTAGAGACAGAGAGCCTTCATTAATCCAGCAATACGAACTAATTAAATATCTATAATTAACCTGTTAATATCTAGTTGGCTTTATTATAACAAAACTATGAGATGAATTAATATTTTTTATATAGTAACTACCAGAACCTAGAGGGGTTTTCATTTTTTATAAATAAACAATGTAAAAGTAGTTAAAATATTCAAAAATCCAAATTCTAAAGCCTAAAGCAACTCATTATTCTAATAATTAAATCTGTTAATTCTGGAGCGCACTGTATAAGACTCTAAATAAAGAAAAAGAAATATATAATCAGGAATTATATTTTTCCATATTACACAATTTCAATAATAATTTTAACAAGAGAAAAAGTAAAGCAAAAGCAACGGAAATTGATTTTCTACGTAATCCAGTCTATTTGAAGTCAATTTTTTTTAATTTCAATAAATGAACACTGGCGGGTGCACCACTGAAAATATATTACGTGAAATTAAAAGAAAATTTTCTTTTTGTACAACTGGTAGGTAAAATTGCAAGAGCTTCCATGCCTTTAAAAATATCTTTTAACAGAAACTAATCAATTTATTTAAGAAGCACAAATTTTTCTGAAACATATCATAAAAATGGGCAGCCTGCTAACAGAAGAGAAAACACGATTAAATAAACCCCCTAGCCCCCTTTAAAGATTGTTTCGCACGCCCATGAAACGTTTGCCAATAATTTAGCCCCCATTAAAAACCTTATCGCACGCTTATGATACAAGAACATTTTTCCACATATTTAATCGAAATTTTTTTTTTTTGAATTAGCACCACTGAAAAAATTAATCCTAGGCATACGGGAAATTAAAATATTTACAAATAAATCAACCCTATGAGTTTAGCAACGAAAATCCCTGAATGAGGCTCATTTTACATGAGGATAGAAAAACTTTAAATGGAGAAAAAACAAAACACCCTGTACTATCCCGGTCGTTGAATGAACCAAGTCTGAAAAAAGTTTTTGCATCTGCAGCGAGATTAAAATGGTTTTGTACAAAAAATTTGCAAATTTAAAATTCTTCGTATATCTCTTGATTGGAATCCAGCCCTGGAATTGTTCACTTGCTATATCAAGTATTGAATCAATGGCAAAGGTATTGTAAAAAAACAATGACCACTGAGGATGTATTACGTGATATACACAGTATCTTTTGATTAGAAAAATTCATTTCAATGTTATCGGTTAAAAAAATACATGTAAGCAATCAGAATATTTTATATGAAGAAAATTCCTGTATTGTTTTAAGATTATAAACTTACCAAATTTACAGAAATATTCAAATGTATTTACCTGAAACAAAAAAATCTCGATTAGAAATATAATAAACAGAAAAATAATATCTCCAGCCAGATCCAGCATTTTAAAAAATCATACCATAAATCTTTATCAATCAATACCTACTTCCTCAATTCACCACAAAACCTACCTCCTTTCAATAAAATTTATGTACGATACAATAACATTAAAATAATAAATGTTTACATACAATTCAATACAGAAGAATGAATTGTTGTATTTCTTGCTTCACAACAAAAAAGCAGTGGAATTTTTGACAGCGTCTACTCGACAACTTTCATTAAAGCAGTTAAAAAATAGCGAATTAAACATTACCACGAAATATATCATCATTATATAAGAATATTTAATTATTGAAAAATATAAAACAATAAACAATATAACTTAAAAACGTAGTGCACGCCTTAAATTTATAGAATGTATCCCTTTATAATGTTTACGTACTTTAAAATTTCCCATTGAATAGGTAGGTACCTATATTTATAAAACTTTATTTAAAAACTATACCTTTGTTAATTCTCGATGTAAAATTTATTATTTCTCTCTATAACTTCACTTAATTAATAACTTTATTAACAAAACTACATTAATAACACTGACACCATCTTCTAAATTACTCTGTCAAAGGCAAAGCCTACTTCAGGAATCGTCTAAAACTTCAATGTCGGACGGTAATACAGAAACCTGTAAAGCTGTAGAGCTTCTCTATGAATTTAACCTTTCAATTTATTTTATACACGATATTTTATTTTTAAAATTGATTTTCAATACAGTAGATTGTGTTAATTGCTACACGAAAAAACTAGTGGATATTTCTTTTTGACTCTTGATAACGTATGACTCGATAAATCTTTGTTAAAGAGGTCATTAAAAATTAGCGAATAAAACATTATCTCGGTAGGTATATGTTATTATATAAAAATATTAAGTTATGAAGAAATACAAAACGATAAATATCAACTTAAAAACCTCCTTGTAAAGTGTATACACGCCCTATATTTACAGAAGGTAGTCCGATAATATTGCGTAATTACTGCAAGTTACTAATTATACATTTTTCAGCGAATAACTGTAATACTTAATTTAAAAACTATACCTTTGTTAATTCTGGATGTAAAATTTATTATTTCTCACTATCACTACACTTAATTAGCATATTTTATTTACAAAATTAGATCACTGCACCCTTTTCTACTACTGTCAAAGACAAAGCCTTCTTCGAGTTCTTCAACACCAGTCGGTAATGCAGATTTGCAGAAATGTTTGATGCATTTATACCGTGGGCAATGGAAATTACTAGCTAGTGTAGAGCTAGTGTATGTATTATCTATGGTTTCCTATTATATAATATGAATAAATTAATATTAAATTTTAGCCAAAAATAAGTTTATATCTATAACCGGGTACCTGCAGATCAAAATTGCTCGGTATAATAGCAAATTCTCTCCGATAAGATGAAGTAAATAAATCTCTATAACTTCGGACATCAATCTTAGTTAGTAATGGAGAAAGAAACCATATAATATTTTGCGACATTATTGTACTGAAACATTAATGGATCTTTCAAAGTATTTTTTGATTGATCAGAAATTTCTCCCGAAAATGTTTATGTTTCTGATATATCGGTCAACTAGATATTATCTTGGCAGTCCGGTTTATTTATCAAATGGGATGAAAATATTGCGTCCTACAGGAACATACAAATTTAATGAAAAAGGTGCGTTGTGATTCCACAGTTTTGAAGAACTTTTGAGCTTAATGATGTTAAAAAGTTTATTTAGGGTGAATTATGAGGTATTTTACGAGGTAACTAGATTGTCGAGGGAGGAAATAATGGAGAAAATAATGAATAAAAATTATGTGTGATTATTCCGGTTTTTATTAATAATAAAAGAAAGAAAATCTGATTACTATACAGGGTGTCCCACGACACTGTATATGGCAAAATACTTATAGTAAAATCATGAAAATTTCTACGTTTCGGTTTTCGGATAAGATTTTTTTAACTAAAATATTTTCAAAGATGGCAGACTTAAGGTTCTACCGGAAGTCGACTGCAACTTTGTTATTTTGAATATAACACCCTGTATATTAGTAGAGTTTTGAAATCTACGTAAAATTTTAGTATAGTTTTGTCTGAAAACTTTTTTCGAAACTTGCATACTTTTTGAGTTATTGATTTTTTTGTAAAAAATTTGACGGATGCAGACCCTTGTAAATTATTTTTTACGAGGATACCCTTAAAGATATGAAAATTGTTTCTGTTCGGTTGCTTCTAGCAAGGTCAGACGTATTTGAATCTATGTTGAAAAATTTTTCATTTTATACAGGGTGTGTATAAAAAGTGTTCAAAGTTTAACTTCATAAATATCAAATTTCTTTATTTTCTTAAATAGAACCACCCAGTTTTTCCCATTTTAATGCATTCAGGGGTAAAAAATACGGCAAATTCATGTATACTTTCCTATACCTAAACCTTACCGTTATCCAGACATTGAATGTTTTCTGTAAATTTTGAGAGATGCAGGTGTGGTCTAAATTTAATTTTGACCCGTTGATACAAGCACTCAGAAATGAAAAAGATTATGAGAGTATAGAGTGTCGTACCAAAAAATTCTAGAGAGCATAAAAATAGTACTTCTTATGAAATGTGTTCCCAACTCCCTTCGTTCATGGACTACGGGCCGTTAAAGTTAGTAATTAAATTAAAAATCGGTTGGAATTCGTAATTTAACTGTTAAAAGATAAAGAGCTAGATAAAGATAAGCAACACTCATATTTTCATTCAAATTAATAACTTGTCAGTGTTTAAGTCAAATATAAGTTTATATTTAGACATGAACCAAGAATTTTATTTTGAAACGCAGTCATATATATGTCATTCTTCTTTTTCTCGGTAATTTTTAACACCGACTGCGTCCGGCCTGTGCGTGTGTGGGAATTGCACTTCTTCTTTTTTTTTGGATCTTTACTCGCGACATGTTATTCTTTGCAAGAGTTCATTGGCAGACCCAATGGTGGAATACAGGGGCGCATTTACATAATTATTTTCAAGTATTCAAAATTGTTGGACAATTAGTTTAATATAAAAGCCACTAAGTCTGGAAATAGAACTAACTTCGTCTTTCTTATAACGCCTCATTTATTTACTCGTATATTTTTAAAAACATACGTCTACAATGTTTTAATTAATAACATAATAATTTCGCTATACGTACAAGAAGGCATTGAACTTTTTCAAACAATTGATAAGATAAGAAAAAGCTGAAAGTGTGACTTCATTTAACAACAAAGACAAACAGCTCGAAGAAGGACTTGAAACATCCAACTACGCTTAGAATTGCATACAAATTAATTATTTAAATAAATAGAATGACGTATCCGTTTTAACGAAAAAAAAAGTACTTACTTGTAAATTTTTATTGTAAACATTCTATTAAGAAATATATTGGGTGTGTAAGTGTAAGTGTAGGAGATTCTATACAGGGTGAGTCATATCTATCGAGACATGAATTTTTTGTCATTTTCTGCTAATAAGATCACTGTTTATAGACATAACTGACGCTCCTTAATCCACATAAATATTTTATTAAGGCATATTTTTGTATGTATGTATTTTGGGGTGACATTTCTAAGAAGTGAGGAGGTGGTTTTTTTTAATGATTCCCTCTCTACTTAGTCTGTATCTTGTTCTTTCTGCAACACTTTCCACCACCATATGTAAAGGGTTGAGAATCACTTCCATGTGGCTGCCGTTAGGCATGTTCTCATTGCTCCTGTAATGCATATACAGGCTAGTCTTTGAATTTTGGAGAGGTTTTCTCTTGTCGTCAATAGGCTAGTTCTACTACTCCACGCAATGACTCCATAAGTGAATATTGGTCTCACTATGGCAGTGTAAATCCAGCTGTCCAACCTGTCCCAATAGTTATGACTCACCCTGTATGCATAGATCAACAGAGGGAACAATACTTCTAGCAGTGAAATTTTTACTTTGTTCAATTCAATAATCATTGAATTGGACCTTAGACCGAATTGTTCATATTTTCAGGGTACAAGTTCAGTTGGATGTTTTGTTCGAAACAGACTATTAATAGTCTAAGGTTCGAAAAGATAATAAATGAAGCGATGAAACACAAAAGTTAGGAATTTTTTCGCTCCCTAAAATTATTTGTAAAAAATGTAACTACTTTGTAACTCTGACAAATCAGAAATTGCGTTGCTGCAGCCAAAAATGCATTCAAAAAATGCATCTTTTGGAAAATGTAAAAACTTTGTAAATAAGAGTCAGAACTGGCTGAAATCGGGTACTCGGGGGGTTTTCACTATTATGATGTTCAAATTGACCCCCCGAACACCTGGAGCTCAGGAACGCCGATGAATCTTATCTCCGTGGGACTCTGCAGAAACTCACGAAGGGAACGGCGCCCGGGTGGCAATGGCGATGGCACCCCGCACACCTGGTGCACCGGAATCTGCGCCTGAACGTCATCTCCGAGAACCTTCTT
>CAJUYG010000266.1:74564-89633 GCA_910591675.1 Galerucella calmariensis | reverse complement strand
CAGTAATAAAAAGAATGTTGTGATTTTTTTTTGAAAATTCCTATTTTCCAATTTTTTCGACCCTTGTATCGTATTTTGGTATTTATTCAATTTATCCGTCAAACTTAGTTCAAACCCAAACAAAATCAATATGGCTATGTAGCCAATGTCAATGCCTCTCAAACGAGATATCACTTGCCATAAGGTCATATTTAAAATTATTGGCCAGAGTGGCACTGTGACATCATCTATTACTATTACGTCATCTGTTACCATTCGTAGAGAAGTTTACAACACTTTATTTTCACCCTCCAAATTTTATTAATGTAAGTGTAGCCGTTCAAAAGATACGAGGGGGGAGAGGAATTTTGAATAGCACTGTATAACTGTCATCTTTTACATCTATTAATAGAGTTGTTTGCTAATGGGATTTCAATAAATCGAATTATATAAAAAAGTTTAGGCTAGTGAACTCTAAAAATACTTTTAGAATCTGACATACCTATATATTTTTCACTTTTTGTTTATTATAACAAGTGATTTACTGAAAGTTTCAAGTGATTTGAATATTATTAAGATGTTTTCTACAGTCTGTTAGAACTAAATAATCAAATATTTTAAATTGGCATCGTTTTGCGGAAGCTAAGTCTGTAAATTTGCATCCTCTATAAAAATCACTCACTTTGAAATGTTATATTTTAATTTCCATAGAATAATATACAGAGCGACGTTCTAAACACACTACCTACTTTGTAATATTTAAACCCTGCTTCTCAGGTCAATCTAATCTCAACATGACTGTAAATTTGGAAGCAAAAATAATGTACAGGGTCGGACTTATAAAAAAAATTATGAAAACTGTCTTAGCTAATTTAGTAACTTTAAAACTTAGAGAAAAATATTATGAATGTGGCCAGCCAACAGCCCAGAATTAAATCCGGTTGATTATTCAATTTGGGGAATTTCTGAACAAAATTTGTATGAGGGACAACAATTTGAAACAATCGAGTAGCTCAAAGAAAGAATGCAGTTTGTTTGGAACAATTTTAGACAGGCTGCAATAAATGGGGCTATCAATTTATGGCGCAGACGACTTCAAGAAGTAGTAAACAATAATTAAAAAATGTAGGTACTCCTTTATTTCGGCTTACATTGTAGGTATTCTCTGTTACGTACGTACTTAGACCGGCCATGTACATTATGTCAGATGATTTTTTTAACCGAATAATAAAATGGAAATATTCAATGCCAATATAAATAAAGCTTGCAATAAAAACACAAATACGTAATTATTATTATTATTAGAAGGAATTTAACAGTAGCCAAATTTTTTGTATCAACAATCATAAAAATGATATTTTATTTTCGAAGAATAAAATGTTTATTAAGCAAATATTGAATTATAACTTGAGTTATTTGATATACATCGGCAATAAATCAGAAATAGTATTCATGTAATGATGGTTATTAATACACAAGCATTAACCGGGGTACGAAACGAGCCAAAGGCGAGAATACATTATTTTTTCTACGAAAAAATTTGATTTAAAAAAATATAAAAAATTGTACTACCCGGGACTCGAACACGGCATGTACAGATCGGAAATAATCTTATGCGGCGCCTTTTTTGAATTACCTTTTGTTTTTCTTACAAGATTTTGTAAAATTTTGATAATTATTAGTTATGAAATATTAATGAAAAAAATAAAGGAGAAGAAATATACAGGAACTATGAGATTGATGGAATTTGAACAGACGACTTTAGAATGCACCTGCACCTGCAGAAAGGTGAGCTATTTTTTCTAATCTAATTTAATAATTTTTCAAAAAACTCGTTTTACTTTTTTAGGTTAACTCAAAAATTACCAGAAGGGCGATTATTTGTACTAGAGAATTACTACATCTTTTAAAACAAATTTTTTCTTCATCAGTTAATAATTAAATTATTCTTTTAAATATACAGAGTGATTTTTTATTATTATCTCAAATGTTCCCTCTAAGTATATATCTAAATTTCATATAATCCAAAAAGGAACAAGGAAATATTTTAAAAGTAAATTAAAACTAAAACACTTACATTTGAACTTCATGACGTAGGCTCCATCCCAATACCATTTGAACTGCACCATTCTTTCCATTATCCATCACTTTTTAAAAGCCCTAAACCGAAATATTCGAACCATTTCCATATACCGACCGGCGGTTGCCACCACATTTACCACAGACCTTACAAGTATACATCACATAAATTTCCCTATGATACAGCCTCTAAGTCCACTACGTTAGAGCAGCTTCGAGCCAGTACCTGTGTTTGTTTATTAAATCAAAAAATTAACTAGAACATTTTAAAAACTGTTTCAAATCTATTTTTTCTATTTTTTTTTATTCGTCACAACAACCACCTACCTTTTGACAAGCCGCGTTTTAAGGACCGAGACGAGCGATTAAATCTGTAAAAAAATAATAAATTTAATATTGTTTTATAGAAAAAACTTCATAACAATAAATCACGTGAAATTGCAAAAATGATCGATATTTGCAGATAGGCAATACATTGTACAACAATGTCACGAAGGTTGCATATGTGCAATAAATATTCAGTTTGTTATCTTTCACTATAAATAGGGTTATAATATCTAACAAATTTATAGACGAAATAATAGGAATGTATGGTAATTGATAAAAAATGGTTGGAATTATTGCTGTACATTGTGGTGAGTTTGTATATTATTTATTGCTAAAGAAAATCATAAACGTAACATATAATTCACAGGAGCCGGTACTCATAGTACACAGTTATACAGAGAATATAAAAAATTGGCCAATAAAGCTTGTTTAAAAGCAATAGAAATCCTAGCAAAAGGAGGATCTTCCTTAGAAGCAGCAAAAGAGGCAGTTATAAGTAAAGAATTTTTAATTAATAAAAAATATATAAGTAATTAATATAGTATTTTAGTTTTAGAAAATAATCCTTTAACAAACTGTGGCTTCGGTTCTAATTTAACATCAGATGGTTTAGTAGAAAACGATGCTTCTGTAATGGATGGAAAAACACTTAACTTCGGAGGTTGTGGTTCCATAAAAAAAGTAAAAAACCCTGTTAATTTGGCTTACGATTTGTGTATTAAACAAACAGAAAGTTTACCTCTAGGACTTGTTCCTCCTTCTTTACTTGTAGGACAAGGAGGATTAACTTACGCAAAAAATATCGGTTTAAGAATCGTCAAAAATAAAGATTTAATCAGTAAAAAGGCTCATAGACAATACAGTAAATACAAGAAAATTTTAGATCGAGAAAATGATAATCTTTTAGATACAGTAGGAGCAGTATGCATCGATGATTATGGAGAAGTTGCAGCTGCATGTAGCTCTGGAGGTTTAATTTTAAAAAGACCTGGTAGAGTGGGTCAAGCAGCTTTGTACGGTAGTGGTACTTGGGCAGACAGTATCGACAAAATCAAAGAACATTCGATAGCTGTTTGCACTACAGGCTGCGGTGAACATTTAATTCAAACCCAACTAGCGAAAGAAATTGCAGACAATTTAAAAACCAGTACATGCCTCACAGTAGGTCTTCATCAAACCATGACTAACAAATTTTTACAATCAAAATATTTAAGAAATGTCAAGAAAAAAATGGCAGGAGCTTTAGTTTTACATAAAGATAATTCAACAGGTGATGTTGCTTTGCTTTGGGGGCACAGCACGAAAAGTATGGTTGTGGGGTATATGGGGACAACAGATAAGAGACCAAAGGTAACAATATGCATTTGTTGATGATTGATTATGTTATGAATTTACTTCAATGTTTCCTTGTGATATTTACTTATATTTATGCCTTTTCATCACACATTATTATTGTGCAGGCTAAAATACTAGTGTAAAATTAAATAAAGTATATTTATTGAAGAAAGGTAACAAGGAAATGATTCTGTTATGGTGAATGTAATGTTTGGTGCAGTTTTGATTAATTTACACAAATATAAATGTAGTTAAAACTTACCTTGCATACTTGCAATAAAATAAAAAGTCTAGCACACTATAAAACCACTTTATTTAACTGTAAAAATTCACTTAATTATCACCACATAAGCCATTTCGGCCATTTTCATGCAAAGAAACATTTGAATTACCCACATTTCAACATGGCGGCTGCGCGCTGCGCTTGCGCTCGTCACTTGATGATAAAGCTCGTTTCAGATGATTTTTAAATTATTAATATCGATTTTTTGGTTTTTTAGAGCTCTATGTCTGTTCTTCCACAAAGTATTGAAGAAGGCTCAGCAATTAATGTAGGTGGGTCGTATTTTTACCAAACTGATAGTATGACAATAACAGACAGTTGAATTTGATAATTATTTTTTCTATTTCTTACCAGCACAAAACATGTGATAATAATTTGTAAGTTGAAATAAAGTGTGTGAAATAAATTGAAAACGAATTGAAAGTGTTGATTTTTTGTACCAAAAACTACCCATTTCATCTGCTTATGACATAATAAAATTAATTTTCTGTGATTTAAACATTTCGTGGGAAGAATAAAAAAAATCCAGATTAACATTTATTTATTGATTAATAAGGCGAGGTTTATTCGTACATCATGTCAATCTTTTTAAATATTTATAATAAAAAGTAGTAACATTATGTAAAACATGAGCATTCATAAAACCAAAAATAAAGAACACAATCATATCTTATCTGTAATAATTAAATATTTAAAAAAAAAATTATCCCCAAACTCTGACGGTCTGGTCCCAGCTGCAAGAAGCAACAGCCAAACCATTTTCAGCCACAGATATCGAAGTAACACGATTTTCGTGCCCGGAAAGAGTACCTGGAATTAAAATAATTGAAATTTTCAGTTGGAGATAAAGAAAATTCTTTTACCATTATGTTGATTCTTCAGAGTATCCCACATATGTATATTATTATCATCAGAACCACAAAGTAGAATCCTTCCGCTTAAAGATAAACCACATGAAGTAAATCCACTGTTTTCAGAAGGTGGTTTATACAGAGCGATCTGCTGGTCGCTTCTTATATCAAACATTCTCGCTGACTTATCTTCCGAGGCACTTGCAAAACAATATCCACTCGGGTGGTACTAAAATCAATTTTTTTATAATTTAAAATTAATTAGTCCTGTTAATAAAACACTTACGCAAACTGAATTTACATCAGATTGATGTCCGAAGAAAGTTTGTTTGGGTTTCTCTTCCCTAATGTCCCATAATCTGCATGTTTTATCCACACTTCCTGTGACAAAAGTCTTGCCGTCTGGTGATAAACTGATAGATACTACGTCGCCATTATGAGCGATGAAATCGGAGGTTTTTCTACCAGATTCCAAATCCCATTTACATCTAAAAATTAATTCTGTAACATCCCTCGTATACTATTTATTATAAAATCTGTTTTATTCAACTCCCACTCAGTATACGTTGCTGGAAAATTTATTTCACAGTTTAAAAAAATGTATTAAATAACCGAAAGTTCGGGCAAATATTTAGCTAATTGTCTGATGGTTTTTGCGGTGCTTGACCCACTCTACATTTCTTAAATCCAAATAGACTGAATTATTTCATAAACAGATTTTTTTTTAAATGTCTGCCAGATCACTTTAACATAATATAAAAATATACAAATTTGAGAGGATGTGTTAAATGTTACAGATTTTGCTAATAAACATTTTTAAAATAAATTTGGATGTACAAGTCGAGTCTAGAAAGTGCTTTTAAATGTTACATTTTACATACAAAATATTGACAGAGATCTTCTGCGTATGAGCTGTCCCAGTGACTAATAATTATTGTCCAGTTTTCAATCTACGTAGTAGGCAACTTTTTATACTTAAATGTATTAGTGATTTGAAAAACGGTAAGTTAAATGAAATTTAAATGCTACTTACATTTTCATATCTCCAGAACCAGTGATAATGGATTTGTCATCTAAAAATCTACAAGAACTAAGAAATCCATCGTAACCTGCTAATTCCCTTACCATTTTAGCAACGCCATTTGCGTCTCGATTATTTAAATCATATACGGTACACATATTGTCCATACCACCACAAGCTATATATAAAAAAACAGTTATGTAAATCAAACTAAATAAGGTATACTCTTGAATAGCATACCTACGTAATTACCAGAAGGTGAAAAAGCAACACTCATCACCCAAGCGGATCTCAGAGGTATGATTTGCATCTTATTTCCCGTATAGGTATCCCAAATGATTAGTTTTCCATCTAAAGACCCAGTTACGCAATGGCGGCTGTCTCCGCTATAATGCACGGAATTTACTTTGTTTAAATGACCTTTCATTAATTTTTTGGTAGAGAGTTTCACTTTGGGAGCAGGTCCAACGCTTTCGCATGATTTTTCTAAAGACGTATCTTCAACTTTCTTTTGATCTTCCTTAAAAAAAACATGTTCATTAAGTCTTTCATTCATTCATACACGTTTGGGTTGTGCTCAACAGTCCAGTTGAACTGAATCTTTGTACCATCATCTACCATTTCAGAAGCTTATTCGTATCTACTATATAGGCAACCAGCTTAACTGGAGGATCTTCAGTAGTTTAAATGGTTGTATTATTTCCTCTCCAAAGTGAGTGTTCTTATTATGTATTGTTCAATCAAATACTACTTTTGTATAAAAGTAAAATTTACTTGCCTGTAATTTTTTATAAAGTTCTTCCAACTCCTTTTTCAAAGCTAAAGTTTCCGGATCGTTCTTAGGAGGCATTTTTTTAGAATTTTTTTCCTGAAAAAAAACAAAAGTCGTAACATTCGACGAGAAATCCAATGGTACACTGTCGGGATCTGGTAATCTACTTAAATGTAATCTAATAAGTACATAGACATAAAGGAGAATCCTCGTAAGTGCATGTTGTAACCCAATTTATATTATATTGATCCTTAAAAAATTGAAATATGGATTAAGCCATCGTTTATTAAATCTTAAATAAAGGTTATCAACGTAATGTATACATTACAGAGTGACGAATGTATAAAGAGATGAAAATAAATGCATAAAACTCACTTTTTAAAATCGAAAATTTTTTTTTTCCACAAAAACTTTTAAAACAGTCAACAATCGAGGTATACAACAATCATAATATTCCGCTACTAATTACAATCAACAATCATAGAGTTCCGTAAGTTGAAAAATTTTGATAAGAAATACAAAAATACACTTTATCAGTTTTCCGTCTTTCCTTTTTTTTTAATGATTACGGCGCTTTGCATTTCTTTACCTTCACATGACTCACCGATTTAATTCAACATCACAATAAAAAAGGAAATTGAAATTTTACTTTTATAACGCAAACAATTATTCCACCCCTCGTATACATATAGGTATCAGACCTGTGATAAGTTGTATAATAGTGTGTGTCACAAGGTCTAAAAATTATTTAGTTAGATCACCAAAAAAGTCAAACAACATACGAACTCCTGGGATACCCTGTATATGGAGGTTGTACCTTGTACCTGCCAGGAGGTTGAAGGTGTAGCCGTAGGTATCACATTTTCACATGTCATGGTATTTTTTATAAATATAGAAAGTAACCGAAATAATGAATTTATTCCGTTTGGCATTTTCCCACTGTATACGTAAAATTAAAATTATGAACTGATAAATTATAAAAAATCCTTCCAATCTCTCAACGTTTGAGAATTCCTTTTATCAGTTTATAATTGTAGAACAATATTTTATTTTGCACACCGTGTACATAATAATATGTATACATGGTGGCCCAAGTTATTCCTTCTATTATATTAAATGGATTGTCAAAGAATATTTTATTCTGCTCACCGTGTACACAATATGTATTATTCCTTCTATTATTTTATAGGGATTGTCAGAGAATATAATTCTGTGCACCATGTAAACAAAAATATGTATGGTGGGCCAAATCATTCCTATTATTTTATATGAATTGTCAAAGATTATCTTATTTTGCGCACCATGTACACGTTGGTACATGCGTTTATATTATAATGGAAGCCCCGCGTCGTCCAATATTTTATAAATATTGGTCAAAGTTTCTATTTTGCGCACCATGTACAAAATTAATAATATGGACATGGTAATATGTATTAAGAAGTAAATATATCCGCGCTTGCATGATTGTCTATTTTGCACACTGTGTATTAAACCCAAAATATATGGTCATATAAAATAAGTGCTTGGCTTGGCGCACCATGTATCCATGACAGCCGACATATTTATGTTTTGATTAAATGGTTGCGAACAACCAAGTTCTTATAGCTTGTTAATCGCTAGGCGAACGGCTGATAAACGTTACCGTGGATTGTCTTCTCAACTTCACTCGATATGTACATCTCTCGAGAGAAGGAGTAGAGCTCCACAGCCCTTTATGGTGTATCCACCCTGGCTATGTTTAATTGAGACGCTAATGGCCATACGGAACCAATAACGTGTGGTGCGACGCTTCTCAGAGTGAACTGAGCTGTGCGTCTGTTGCTCCTAAACTCAGAACGCCAGGTTCCAGTAATAAGGTAAAATAGTATAAGCTATCGCGATAAGCACGAAACTGCTGACATCTGCGAGGGAAGGGATAGACTGTTAGAGTTATCGATAAACTTTTCTGCTTAGTGGAACTAAAGTACAAATTTTAATAACTTTATTTTCTCGACAGGTGGAGGTGGAGAATATTATAAATAAATATAATGTGCCATAAAAATACATTCAATTTGTATTTGTTAGTGAAAATTCAACATCTTGGAAAGACAGTGGGTGTTTTTTTAGACACATTGATATTGTTAAAGTCAAAATTATTAAGTAATAATCATAACATTTCGTTATACTACCTACTTAGGTATATGTAAAGATATTGCAGCAAGTTTCTGTGGAGAAAATGTAACAAAAAAATACTTATAATAAATAAATAATAATAATAATAAATAATAAGTAAAAAAGACCTGTCTAATAATAAACCGTCCTTCAGGATTTTTTAATTTATATTAGTACAGAGTAATTTTTGTCTATTGTCATAAATAACATCGATATACCTAGAGTTTTTATTTTTTTTATTTCGACGTGTTGTCAAGATTAATTAGTTATTAAATAATTTTTGATTCCCCAAAAAATAAGAGAAAAAAGAATCAGTAATTCAACAAGGAACATACAGAAGATATCGATATACAGGCTGTCCCAATAGTTCGTACAAAGAAGATGGAGAATTATATAGGGTCTAATTATGAGTAGGTATATTTAGTTTAAAAAAAAAAATTGATTTTCGAAAATTTCGAAAAATATGAACTGATAAATAAATAAAAATCCTTCCAATCTCTCGAAGTTTGTATGCCTTTTATTAGATTATTTTTATTTTGCACACAAAAATATATATACATGGGGGCCCAAATTATTCCCAATTTTATAGTTCAGCTTCAGGTAAAATTCACCCAATTTTATATCACTTCAAGGTAATATTTTCCACATATTTATAGAAACGTAAATATCTGTTATGGGTTGACGTTTTGATCATCATTATTTCACAATAATGCGGAAATAAAATGCAGTTTTAAAGTTAAGATTAACAATAAGTAAATTTGTCGTGAAAGTACCTAAAGAAATTCGGTGAAATTGTTGAACGCAAAAAAATTATTTAACGGATAATTTTCCATATCCAATGAATGTGCATAGTTACAGCGTTTGTTACCCAATTTTTTGGTTGATCGGTTTTTGTGGATGAAAACTTTTACTTTGTTCGACATTTTATTTAATCAGTCGTAGAAATAATTTCATATAGGAATGATGTATAGGATAGTTGTTGTAATTTGTTGTTTGTTAAATGGTATATCTTATAGCGCAGGTGAGAAAATTTTAATTTAGGTTATTTTATTTTTTATTTGTTGCCATTAACAATTCTTATTAATTTCAGAATTAGAATGTAAAAAAGAAGGCAAAATACAGTGTGTACAAGAAAATATTACAAGTTTATTCGCAAATTTCAAGAAAGGTAAATATAATACAATATTCATCTGAATTTATTTAAAATTTGAACTGTATAAAGTGTTGCATAATGCATGTGAATTATAAATTTCACTAAAACTACTTAGTAGTCAATAATATTTTTAAATATCTGTATCAGTAAAAATCTTATCCATTTAAAAGCAATTAAATATCTTTTCGTTACAATTTTTAATAAGAAATTATTATATAACATATTTCCAAACTTCCGCCAAAATTGAAATATGTATTTAGTGTTGCCTATCTTTGTTAAGATAATATTCAGCGTTGCCAAACTTCTAAAATATATCAGCAAATACTGTGAATTTTTTAGTATTTTATGCTAAAATTCGATCAG
This sequence comes from Galerucella calmariensis, assembly GCA_910591675.1. Classification (NCBI taxonomy): domain Eukaryota; kingdom Metazoa; phylum Arthropoda; class Insecta; order Coleoptera; family Chrysomelidae; genus Galerucella; species Galerucella calmariensis. The sequence goes on along the minus strand of CAJUYG010000266.1, from coordinate 79,319 downwards.
TGGCCAAGGAGCAAACGTAAAATAAACTCCTAATTGAAATATAGCCTAAATTAAATCCATTGTACTGCAAACGAAGACATCTAAAGATGCCAGCCATAGAGAAATATAATATAATGAGAGTTGTCGACCCTGTAGTAACAGTTGGCATCACGTCGATCGAAGCGCACCAGGAAGGGTTGTTGGAACTAATTTCTCAGGGCGGGATATTTAAATTGTTTAGTTTGGATTGTAATGTAAATCTCACAATTTGTCTAAAAATTGTTTATTATATAATTATTTCATTACAAAAAATTGAAACTAATTTCATTTTTTCTAATGAAATGATTATAATTAATAAACAATTTTAAGACACATAAATTAGATAAATGAGAAATCAACACTAATTTAAAATTTTTATTACACTGCACATAATAACATAACAAATAATCTACATCTATATTATTATCATCAATTCATCGAACATTTACATATTATTAATCACAAAATAACATATTTTTACTAAACTTACATTAGGTATATTTAAGAAAGTTAATCCAATATCACATCCAATTGCACATTATTTTGATATTATTCACAACAACTGCAAAAATTTGAATAAAAAGGAGTTAGAAAGTGGATTCTCAATTTCTATGAAGACAGGAACAGTTCTGAAACAAAATAAATAAAATGCATTTGTTAGGTAGATGAGTTTCTTTGTTAGAGAAAATAAGCTTTCATTTCACAGGCAATAGCTACAGTATTTTCAAAAGCTTGGGTATTATTATTATGTTCAACTACTTTTGGTAGTAGTGTATGATCTAAGGATTGCAAAGGTAAAACAAATCTAATAAGTATTTTTCATAATGAACCTGTGAATGCATTATTATTAAATTGATCTATACACAACCTTTGATCCTTTGATGTAGAAATAAATTCTAAAATGTTGTACTTTGATGTTCACTTTGATTAATATCAGATGGAAATTTGAAAAATGTTTTATTCTTACTACAAATTGCGAAGTGGCCAAAAATATTTACTAAGTTACAATTTTTGCAATACAACTATGACGTATTATATTTGGTGATGATGTTTTAAGGGTTTACTTACTTTTATTTCCCTAATTAGAACTGAAATCCTAAATAAATTTATAAATAAACTAATTTTAAATCCGACTCACCATTTTGTAGAATAATTATTGACACTTTCACTATCATTTCACTATGACTTTGACAAGCAGAAGCTAGATTCACACCAGCCAATGTATGATTGATTTTGTATATTTTCATTTTTAATGACTTAAAAGTTGATATACTAGGATATTTCATGATATTTATCGACATTGAAGGATAAATAGTGAAGTGAAATGTAATTTATAGTATTTTAAACCATTTTATTCTATTTCCCTTTTGTAAAAAGTCTTGTAGTTCTCACGACCGAAGCGACTCGATGCGCGGGTCAGTTGCGCAGAAACGTTGTGCCTTATGCCGCCTATACTTCAATCCGTCTCTTTTATTTTGTCTATGATGCCAGCATTCTAAATTTACAAAAATTACTTTTGAAATATGACAACAGCGCCGAGATTCTTGAGAAGCTGACAGTGACATCAGAGACTGACAAAAAAAGTAGTGATTGAGATAAATCAGTTGCAATCATATCATCTGTGTGGTCGTGCCAATGTTTTGTTTAAAATAATTAATCGCATGCTATTTTTTAATTTAAAATAGTATTTGTACATATCAAGACTGTGCCATAATGCAAATATTAAGTTTATTATTTATTTTATTCATTTCCATTTTTAATGTTTCTTCAAAAGAAGCCAACGGTGAGTAGGATTTAATTACTTAAACATTTGTTTATAGTTACAAAAATATAATATTTCAAACTCGTATTACATAAATTTTGCAAAACGATTCAAGTATCAAATTTCACATTACAGGCAATAATTTTGACCTGTCTTCAAGTCACGTATGCATTAAAACTTGTAATAAGAAGAGATAAAATAGCGTTGTTTTTATAATAATTCACAAATGTTATCAAAACTAGTTCTAAACATTTAAAATATAGAATGAATTAAGATAGCGGGTATCAAATTGATAAAAAATTGCTCTCATTTTATAATAGAGGAAACTGTGTACAGCTCTTTCTGTTTCTTTAATCATTTTGTTATTTTTAATTTAACGATCCATGATGTAATGCTTGTATTTAAAAACATCTGTGCGTTACACTAAACAATTGGTATTTCAATCAGTGCGACCCATTTCTGGAATGTTCTTTAATATTTCGAAATTTAATAAGAGATATTATGTGTGTTAAGAAGCAATTTTATTTATTGATTGTAATATTTTGTCTCTCGAGTTTATCTAAATAGTTCTTAGTAATTGAAAATATACAGATAATATTCCATTCTTTGGAGAATTTTGCGGTAGTTTTTATATAAACATTGGTTTTAATAAAAAATTTAGTATTAGCAAGAAAGATTAGATGATTGATATGATTAAAAATGTCCAACGAAGCGTAATAACCACAAATATTAGAAGCATGACGCTTTCTATCGTTTTTTTAAATAAAACTTCTGATGTATGAAGAAATGTAAAGTCATATTGTGCTTTCTACCCACTACTCGGGGAAGATGTAATTTGTGTTGCCTATATGAAGTTTTAAAAGATTCCAAATATCCATTTGTTTTTTAGATGTTCTGGTTTACACAGTGGCAACAGAAGAAACCAACGGTTTCGATAGATACTTAAATTCGGCTAATGAGTTTAACATTCAGCCGGAAATTTTAGGATTAGGACATGATTGGAAAGGTGGACCAGTTAAAACCCAACCTGGTGGAGGTTTTAAATTAAATCTACTGAAGAACGCTTTGGAGGAGTTTAAAAATAGTGACAAATTGGTGCTTTTCACTGATGCATACGACGTTATATTTTTAGGAAAACTCGATGAAATTGTCAATAGATTCAAAAAAACCGGTAAATTTTCTTTTAAACATCAAATTAGGAACGTTTTTAATTCATTTTTTATTAATTAGGTGCCAAAATTATTTTCGCTGCTGAACCTTATTGTTGGCCAGATAACAGTTTAGCCGATAAATATCCTGAAATTACGGAGGGAAAAAGATTCTTAAATTCGGGAATGTTCTTAGGGTACGCTACTGAAATTTACAAATTACTTACGAGGGAGGAAATAAAAGATAATGACGACGATCAATTGTTTTGTACAAAAGCATTTTTAGATGAAAAGTTCAGGGAAGAACTTCAAATAAAACTTGATCATAAAAGTGAAATTTTCCAAAATTTAAACGGAGTTTCGGGTAAGGGTTGAAAATTAATAAAAATGAAGTGAAATTTAAAAGTTTTTTATTTAATTTTAAGCTGAAATAGAAATAGCATCTAAACAAGAAAAAGAAGGAGAAAAAGAAATTTATTTTATTAAAAATCTAGTAACTCGAACTGAACCTTTGATAGTACATGGAAACGGAGCTTCGAAATCCACTCTTAATTATCTCGGTAACTACGTACCGAACGTTTGGAATTCTTTAGATGGTTGTAAATTGTGTAAAAAAGGGCAGATCGATCTCGCAGCTACTTCACCCAAAAACTGGCCCACCGTTTTAATGTCCGTTTTTATCGAACAAAACACACCGTTTTTGGAAGAAATGCTACAAAAATTACATTCTATGGATTATCCCAAGGATAAGATGCATCTTTTTATTCACAATTCGGTAAATTATTGACTAAAAAAAATACAAATCGTTTTATTTAATCGATTTTCTTATTATTTTTCCAGATAAAATTCCACTCAAATACCGTGCAAAGTTTTGCCGAACGTTATAGCAAAGATTATGTATCATTCAAACAAATCACCCCTGAAGATGGTACCCCGGAATGGACAGCTAGAGATTTATCTTTGTAAGTAACATAAAAGTTTTTTTAGGGGCAGTGTAATTACTTCCAACAATTATTTTTTGGCTACTTTGATCTTGTGTACTTTGGGTTAAAGTACCCAAAAATCAAAGCAGCTCACCCTGTATATGATAAGAACACTAAATTCGACATTGAAAGCTTTTTGAACTACTTGATAGAAAAAATAATGTAGCTACTCTTCACTTGAGCTTGAAAGATGTAAATGATAGTGAGTAGTTCAAATGTCACTTGAGGAGTAGGAGTAGCACTTGAGCTTGAAATATGTAAAAGTGATATTGAGAATCTCAAATGTTTTTTGGGAAAAAGAAGTAACAAAAGAAAATGTTGTTACACTTGAGCTTGTAAAATGTGATTAGCTCAAATGTAATTGAGAAGGAAGAAAAGAGAAAAAATGTAGCTTAAATGTCACTTGTAAGATGTGAATACCTCAAATGTTACTCAAAAAGGAAGAAAAGAGTAAAAAAGTAGTTAAACTTGAGCTTGGAAGATGTAAAAGTGATAGTGAGTAGCTCAAATGTCATTTGAGAAGGAGTAGAAAAAAAATAGGTGCAGTTGAGCTTGAAATATCTAAAAGTGACATCGAGAATCTCAAATGTTTTTTGGGAAAAAGAAGTAACAAAAGAAAATGTTGTTACACTTGAGCTTGTAAGATGTGATTAGCTCAAATGTAATTAAGAAGGAAGAAAATAGAAAAAATGTAGATACACTTGAGCTGGGAATATGTAAACGTGATAGTGAGTAGCTCAAATGTCACTTGTAAGATGTGATTAGCTCAAATGTTACTAAAAAAGGGAGAAAAGAGTAAAAATGTAGTTAAACTTGAGCTTGGAAGATGTAAAAGTGATAGTGA
>CAJUYG010000266.1:40626-74554 GCA_910591675.1 Galerucella calmariensis | reverse complement strand
GAGCTTGAAATATGTAAAAGTGATAGTGAGTAGCTCAAATGTCACTTCAGAAGAAGGAGTAGAAAAAAAATAGTTGCACTTGAGCTTGAAAGATGTAAAAATGATTTCGATAATCTCAAATGTTATTTGGGAACAAGAAGTAGCAAAGAAAATGTTGTTACACTTGAACTTGTGAGATTTGATTAGCTCAAATGTTATTGAGAAGGAAGAAAAGAGAAAAAATGTAGTTAAACTTGAGCTTGGAAGATGTAAAAGTGATAGTGAGTAGCTCAAATGTCACTTGAGAAGAAGGAATAGAATAAAATTGGTTGCAGTTGAGCTTGAAAAATTTAAAAGTGATTTTGAGAAGCTCAAATTTTATTTGAGAAACAGAAGTAGCACAGAAAAAGTCGTTAACTCAAACGTTACCGGAGACGGAAGATAAGAGAAAAAATGTAGTTACATTTGAGATTGTAAGATGTAAAAGGGATTTCGAGAATCTCAAATGTTACAAGGGAACAAGAAGTCGCTAATAAATGTTGTTCCACTTGAATAAGTGATATTAAGTAGCTCAAATGTTACTCGGGAACAAGAAAAATGAGTTACACAGAAACTATGAATATGAAAAAATATGACAAAATTTAAGTGGGATTGGTTAGTTGAAATTAATATGGGATACTGGGAGTGGGGAATAATGGGAATCCAAAAAAAGCATCAAACTGAGTACATAGTTCAAATGTATCTTTATTAAAAAATAATAACTATGGGACATCTTTTCACTTTCAGGGATCAATGCCAATCTAAAAAATGCGACATATATTTCTCAGTGGACGCTATAGCACACATCGACAATCCTTTCACATTAAAATTACTCATCGAACAAAATCGCACCGTGGTAGCTCCGATGCTAACGAGACCCGGCAAAGCTTGGAGTAACTTTTGGGGTGCTTTAACCAAAGACGGCTTCTACTCCAGATCAAACGATTACATGGACATCGTACACAACGAAAAACGGTAAGGTATTGAAAAAATAATAATTGTTACACACTATATTAGCTAAATTGTATATATAAATAAATATTAATCGAATACAATGCTGAAATCGGTTTTAAAAGATCTTCTGTCTATGGAATACATATTGTCTGCCGTACATTCGTATACACCGGCATCCATTTGAGTTGCTGGGTCGATTTCTAATTTGCTTTTTATTTTATCTCGTCCCATTTGCCATTCGTGTATCTGTAAAAAAAACAAATAACATTGCTACACCCTGTATACTCAAGAATAAGCGATATAATGGTCGGTTAATAGTTTCGGGTAACCCTGTATATGTACTAAATGGTTTAAGCTTGAATTTTTTTATCCTCTTCATGGTTTATTGTTTTTTTTTTTTTTTAATTTTTGTAAATATTTTACTCACGTGTAAGTATTGGTGAGTGAATATTTCACTGCCGTCTTTAAACCAGGTGATGTGCGGTCTGGGGTTGCCTCTAGCTACGCACAGAAACGCAATTTTATGTCCCAAAACGTATTCGTAGTCGAAATGGGAAGCTAAAGTTATATTGGCGCCCTAAAAATAAAGAGTAGTTCATTTGTACCGTATACAGGGGGTGTACCAATCTTACGACAAACTTAACGGTATATGGGTTATTTTAAGGGATATCAAAAAATGTTATCAACAAAAATAGTAGATGTGTTGAAGGTTCATATTTTGAAATTATATCGAACTATACAGAGTGCTGCATAACTCCGTTACAAACCAAACATATGATTTTTCAAATGGGAACCCCTGTATATTATACCGAATTCGAATTTGAAATTATATCGAACTATACAGAGTGCTGCATAACTCCGTTACCTTCAACCTTCAACACATCTATTTTTGTTGATAATATTTTTTGATATCTCTTAAAATAACCCATATACCGAAGATTGTCGTGAGATTGGTACACCCTGTATACTTTTATGTTTAATGTTAAAAACTTACGTTATTGTTATTGTAATATTGATCAGATTCGGGATCTCGGTACTTTCCAGTGATCGGTAAGCCTATTTGAAACTAAAAATAAAATTAACATACAGGGTTTGTCAATATTTTTTTTTGTCGAAAAAATTTTTTTTATATAAATAAATATATACGTACTTTAGATTTTGTTCTGCTTCTCGTTCTGCCTCTTCTAGCGTCGGAAATTGCAAAAAAAGCCAGCAATATCAAAATACAGACGGATTTTTCGATGTTCATTTTTCGAGCTTTCCGATCTTTTTGTCTTGAAATAAATCGAAGGAGTAAGTTTTAATCTAAAAGAAACGACAGTCCCCCTTTTGTATTATAACACAGATTGGCGACAATTTAATCCAATAAAAGACTCACTAAATAAATTTTAAATTGAGATATTTATTATAGATTTTTTTTTGTTTTATTTTAAGACAACGTATAGGGGAAAATTATAAGTAAAAATAAATTTTGAATATCAAATTAGTTGAGCTTGTCCAAATAAAATAAAATCTTGAAAATTTTACCATTTTCTAAATACAATTTTCGAAAATATCTCTTGATATACATCTGTTAACCAAAGTAGCATAATTTTCGTCACATACTGTATTCATAGAGATCAAATACAAAGTTCACAACCCGACAACGTCGCTCGTGTTTAATCTGTGTTCGTTTGAATTTACCGCTTAAATTTTACTACTAAACTCGTGTCCAGTGTTGCAAGATGTTTCTGTTCAATTTCTCGGCTGGTATGTTTTTTCAAACTGCGTGGTTATACAGGGTAATTGATTAGTGTGGTGAAGCTTAATAGGTCTGTAGTTACCAAAAAAGTTGTTTTAAAAAAGTATAGGTAGCTTTAAGCTTCACATTTCAAAATTAGTACCTCTGTTTCACACTTGTATGGTTTCAAAATAAAATCCAACTAACTATTTATAATTTTATTATCTCAAAAATCATTTTAAAAAAATCAAAAAACACTTTATCACCAAATATTATTATTTTTTAATATGTAATCATAACGAAATCCGTCCGGAATCCTCTAGAATCAATGGAGTACTTATTATTCGCTTGACACTCGTAATATCCGGCATCTTTTTGAGTTGTCGGATCTATTTCCATTTTACTTTTCACAGTATCATTCCCAATAGGCCATTCGTGCACCTAGAAAAAAAATAAAACGTGTACTAATAATGACGGTAACCCATAGGCGTACATAAATTATACCTGAAAAAATTTGTGATACAATAACTCAATTCCATCTTTGAACCAAGTTATTTCGGGTCGTGGATAACCTGTTGAATGATAGATAGTTTGTTAATTAAAAAAGATTTTTTTTTTCAAAAATTATACCTGACGCCATACAAAAGAAGGTAATTTTTCTCCCCAGCATATAATCAAGTTCAAAATGACTAGCTTTGACTATTTTCGCGCCCTAAAACCAAAATTACCTTTTAAATAACAAGGAAATTGTTTATTTTCAACTTACATCTTTATTTTCGTAATAATTTTTAGCAGCTGAGTTTCTATGTTGAATAATAACAGGTACGCTCGAACTGTAAATACGTCCTCTACCTCTAGTTAATTTTCCTACAAAAAAAATATTTTACTTTGGAAAAATTTTAGTAGAAAATATAGATACTTACCCCTACCTCCACCTCTGGCAGTTTCGCAAATATGTGCACAAATGCAAACGCATACAATTACAGCAAACTTCCTGCCTTTCATTGGTCTCAATTATTTGGATACGACTGACTAAAAGTTAACGCCAAAAAAAATATCTCTAGTCCAAACGGTACTTGATACAAATGATTTTTTGATTATTTCTACCACGTAAAAAGGGGTCAACAATTGCCAGTATTATTATCTAATTAGGTGACCCGTTAAAAAGAAGGAGGTCGAATTTAAGTTGTTTGTATCGGCAAATTGAAAAAACAAATTTATTTAAAAAAAAAGGTAGAACGTGTCGCGGGACACACGGTAGAAACTTTAGTTCCTTTTAAGCAAAAATTATGTAATACATCTGACGTTATAGATAAACGATTTGCATATTCCTCGGTGGTCGAGTAGTAAGCGGACCAGAGTCTCATGCGGTAGACCCGGGTTCGATTCCTCGTGAAGAAGTTTTTTTTTATTGTTAATTTTATTTTTAAATAATTCTTCTGCTTGATATTAATAACGACAACAGGTAGACGTTTGAAATATTTAGCAGAATATTCAACATAACATATCGTAACGTAACGGTCAGATCTTTTGCTTCGCGACCCCCGGTCGCTCAAACCTAACCTGACGTAAATAAAGTTCCAAAAATTAGTCGTAGAAAAAATATTGTACGTTACTCGAGTTTTATTTTATTTTATAGGGGATTGTGGAACGTTCCTTTCATCTCGAGCGCTTACGTTCTAAACGCTACACTGTTAAAAAAATACGATCGTACTCAAGTTAATTACACCAAACCCGACTTGGATGCGGACATGGCGTTCTGTTACGGCTTACGGAATTTGGACGTTTTCATGTACGTTTCCAACAGAATCGAATTCGGGCATTTGGTTAACGCCGATACGTTCGACATTACAAGAACCGAACCGGAAATGTATCAAATTTTCGAAAACGAAAGAGACTGGGAGGACAGGTTCATACATGAACAATACCCGGAAAATTTTAATCTCGAAAAAAAAATTAACCAGGTAAAATTATTTTTTTTAATTAAATATTTTAGCGATTTTCTAATATCATATTTACAGCCTTGCCCGGATGTTTACTGGTACCCGATAGTATCTGTCAGATTCTGCGAAGCTCTTATCAACATGATGGAGAATTTCGGTAAATGGTCCTCTGGTAAAAATGAGGACGATCGTTTAACTGGAGGTTATGAGGCTGTACCAACCAGGGACATCCACATGAATCAAGTAGGATGGGAGAGACACTGGTTGTACTTTTTGCAAAAGTACGTTAGGCCGATACAAGAACAAGTTTTCACCGGGTACTTCCACGACCCACCAAGGTCTCTTATGAATTTCGTTGTGAGGTAAGAAAATTTTAAAAAATGTACTTTTTTCCAAACAGGAATTAGTTGTCAACGGTAAAAATGAAGAAGACGCGCTCAAGGCACATAACGTAACAACGTAACGTAACGGTCAGATCTTTTGCGTCGCGACCCCTCTCGTTCCAAGTAACGTAAGGAACTAAAGTTCCAAAAGTACCAAATGTGTCCAAGAGTTATGAAATTTGCATCAATAGCAAAGTAATGAAAAAATAGAATCTCTATAAATGCCCAAGAACCACAGAATTAGAAAGATTATGAAAATAACAAGAGAGTCAAAAGACCCAAATATAAAAAGTATCTAATGTGCCCAAGAGTTAAAAAATAAAAAGGTTCACAACAGCAAGAAGTTAAAAGGCTGGTAAAGAAGTTCTGGGGTGCCCAAGAAATATGAAGAAGTTGACAATAATAGCAGATAAGTTAAAAGGCATTAGTAGTGCCCAAGAACAAGAACTATCAAGTGAGAAAATGTACATTAAAAGCTCGAATAAAATTATCTCGACAAATGCCCAAAATAGAAACTCTATAAATGCCCAAGAACCTCAGAATCAGAAAGTTTACAAAAATAACAAGAGACTCAAAAGACTCAGATATAAAAAGTATCCAATATGCCCAAGAGTTAAAAAAAGAAAAAAGGTTCACGACAATAGCAAGAGAGTTAAAAGGCTGGTAAAGAAGTTTTGAGGGTGCCCAAGAAATATGAAGAAGTTGACAATAATAGCAGATAAGAAAGCACTGGTAGTGCCCAAGAACAAGAACAATGAAGTGAGATAATGTACAGTAATAGCTCGAATAAAATTATCTCCATAAATGCCCAAGAACCACGCCACATACTCAGAAAGGTTTCAAAATTTTCAGGAGAGTCTCACAGTCACAAATAAAAAATATCAAATGTGCCCAATAGTTTTATTAAATAGAAATGTTCGCGATTATTTTTTTTATTTTTTTCACTTGTCAAAATCTGACATTTTGGTGGTTTTAGCCAATAGCAATACATAATTCTAGCCAATCATTCGGTATTATACTGATAATTCTGCTTCTTCATCGATAATACCTTGTTTACATTGAAACGTCAAAATTTTACTTTGAATTTGTCATTATGGACACCAAAAATGGTTTCGAAGTTCATTGAAAAATGAACACAAACCAATTCAGTGCCCAAGAGAATATTGAACATTTAATACATTTAAATACATTTTAAATTGTTGAAAAAAAATAATCCCAAATACAACTCGCTCTTCAAATTTTATCACATAATTTTTCATTTTCATCACTCAAACTTTTTGAGACAAAAACATTCAAACAAACCGAATTTAGATAAAATCCCTCGTCCTAACGGACTCGTGATTTTATCAATCGGTTTGTTTTCATTTTTTTGCCAAAAGTTTTCGTGGAAAAGAAAGTACTATCGATAAAATTTGAAGCACTTGTGGTATCATTCCAATAATTAGAACAACAAGTTTTAACACGTATTATTTTTAAAAATCATCCATGAAATACACTCAGAGTAATGATTTAAATTCAAATTAATTTCTAGACGAAATTAACTTTCAACTATCTGTGGGATATAACATTAAAAGTTACTCCCCATGTGTATATTAATTCAGCCGTGGGCGCAGAGCCCAGTTCAGCTGTTGTCCCTTTACTCACTTTGATTGAATTGACTCTACTCTGCTGTGGCCGGAAGGTATAGGATCCTAGTCAGACCGCTGTCGGTTTAATCCTCGCTTTCTCCTTAGTGCGCCACCTACGCGCGGAGCTACGAGGTGTTGTCCGCGTAATGCTGGTTGCCAACGTGACTGGGATACATGTCGTTGCATATACGTACGACCGCTACAAAGAGAGTTAAGAAGTTCTGAAAGTGTCCAAGAAATATGAAGCTGATAAAGTTCACAACAATAGCAGGGTAGTCAAAAGGCTTTAGCAGTGCCCAATAACTATGAAAATAGTCAGAACGCTAGAACAAAATTGCCCAAGCAAAAAATCAAAAAGTTTGTGACAATAGCATGTGCCCAATAGTTATAGAATGTAAGGGTTTACGACAATTATAAGAAAGTTGAAATGTTCTGAGTGTGCTCAAGAAATATGAAGCAGATAAAGTTGACAATAATGGCAGAGGAGTCAGAAGGCTCAGTAAAGGGGGGATAGGAGTGCCCAAAACACTTTTGGGCAGAAAGCTTCAAGTCGATTATTTAGAAATTAAATATTTCTGTTGCCAAATTGAATTTTTTCCAACTAAAAATTCTTTTTCCAGATATAGACCGGACGAGCAACCTTCGTTGAGACCACACCACGACAGCTCGACTTATACTATCAATATCGCTCTAAATAAAAAAGGAATCGATTATGAGGGAGGGGGATGTAAATTCATTCGATACAATTGCAGCGTAGTCGATACTATACAGGGTTGGGTTTTAATGCATCCCGGTAGATTAACTCATTACCACGAAGGATTGTTGGTAACGAACGGTACAAGGTATGTTATGATAGCGTTTGTGGATCCGTAAATATTTTTTTTTTGATTTAATTTGTATGATAACAAAAAACTTGTTAGTTGCACCTCGTATATTTGTTTTGCGGTGCTTCTTGCTTAAAATTACAGCTTTGGTGCTTTTACTGAAGATTTTTTTTTAAATGTAATTTTTATTTTGTTATAATATGAATTTAGTTACTGCTAGTCGGAATTTTTAGTAGTTCCAGGTTCTCCCAGTGTGTTAAATTTACTATAAAGTGTGTCGAGTTTACTATTTTACCAGTAAAATTAGTTCAAATGTACCATAAAAATTTTCATTGTTTTCTTTTTAAATTTTACCAAAATTGGACATTCAAATAGTTGGGGGGTCACATTTTACAATTTAATCATGTTCATGTAATTTTTGAAAGTTTTTTTGGAAAATTCGACACTCTTATAATAATTTTTAAAAATAACTACTCTACTTTTTAACCATGACAGTTTTAATTCGTGTTCATTTTCTTTATTAAAACACAGATCGATAATTTAATTAAAATATGTAACTGTGGATCTGAAAATTTTTAATTTTTTATGTAAACTTTTAATAAATAAGTTTAAAAAATATTCAAGCTTTTTATTTTTACCCAAAATCATGCTATAATACTTCGATTTCTTTTATGAAGAATAGTCTTTTGGTTGGATTTTGAGGGCTAAATTAGAGAGGGGGGTGAAATTGGGGTTTTTTATGTCAAAATTGTATTTTTTTTTTCAAAAAAAATACAATTTTAGGTTGAAATTGCGTTCTATGGTTGTAAAATTGGGTTTTGAGGACCATAATTTAATGAGAAATGGGGAGATTTAAAAAATATCTGACAGCAATGTAATAAGTGTTGTCTACGTACGTACTTTTTTTTTCGGGCAGAGATGGGAAACTCATGTTCGAATGGGTCCGTAACCAGTACCCAGATAGTGTTGGACTTATCCACACGGGAATGCCTACCAACCAAACCCACCTAAAACTCGCCGTTGCTCCCGCCTTGGAATCACTACCCTAGCATACTTCAAGACGGCGGCGGTTCCTCACACACTCTTCGTCATTTTCATCCATTCCTACTCGACCCTCAACATAATCTCCACCAAATTTTCCCAATACACCGCTTCTTCCAGTTTATTTTAAAATTTCTTCAAAACTTCCCCGTTCTTCCAACATCTAAACACATGTCCCACATCATCCTCCACTTCACATCTCTTGCACACTCCAGTTTCTCTTTTCCCAATCTTGTCGACCCATGCCCTGTGAGCACCTGCGACGAAACTGCAATCTGGAAACTGCTAAATACAAAATAATTTTAATTTGGTGTGATCGAAGGAAAAATCTTGTGTGTATTTCGAGCCGAAAGTCCTTTGGTAGTCTCGACAGATCGCAACTTTTTGTCTAGTACTAAGTACTACTTACTGCTCTTAATACACAAATAGCTATTTAGGGTGTAATATTATTGGTTCTTTGACTTTAAATTAAGCATGTGAAATGTTATATTTGGTTTTTGAGTTTCAAATTAACGTTGACCGAAGCGAAATTGTGTTTTTGTATGTCAAAACGGTTTTTTATTCAAGAAATTTTGATAAAATTATGCTTTCTGGGTGTAAAATTGAGTTTTTTTCATGAAAATGTCACAATTTAGAATATTTTGGGGTATTTCAAGGAGAAAAAAGAATTCTGTATGGTAACAACCATAGATAACATATGGTAACAACGACTTGTAAGTTGAAATTGGGGATTTAGGTTGGGACTTTAGTATCGTAAACTTGTTTGGGAGGCATGAATTGGATTTCTTGGTTAATTAAATTGGATTTTTCTCTTTCTCAACCTTTACTTTTTTCTAAGTTAAACAAAACATATAACTATAGATCTGAAAATTTTTAATTTTTTATGTAATTAATAAATAAGTTTAAAAAAAATTGAAGCTTTTTATTTTTACCCAAAATGATGCTACTAAGCAAGTGTTTAACGTTAATAACTTAATAACATTGGAGAGGGCCAAAATTGGGGTTTTGTGTGACAATTTTTTTTTTCTCGTAAAATTGGGAATTTTTGGTTGGATATTTGATTTTTTTATGAAAAATTGTGTTTTTAGGTTGGATTTTGAGAAATTGGGGCATTGTATGGAAAAATTGTTTTTTCAAAAAAAATTCAATATTTGGTTGAAATTGAGTTGTATGGTTGTAAAATTGGGTAAAAAATTGAGTATTCTCATTCAAATTTGTATTTTCCATGAAAAAAAATGAATTTTAGAATGTAATTTTGGGTTTTTTGACTTAGAATTAAGAATTTGAAACGTCAAATTATGATAAAATTATGCTTTTTGGTTAAAAAATAGTTTTTTTTTATAGAAATGTCACAATTTGGAATATTTTAGGTAAAAAATTTTGAGTATTTCAAGAACAATGAATTTCATAAGGTAACAACGACTTGTAGGTTGAAATTGAGGTTTTGGGTTGGGACTTTTCTATCGTAAATTTGTTTTGGATTTCTTAGGCGATAAAATTGGATTTTTCTACTTCTTAATCAGAAGGCTTTACCTTTTATTTTTCACTCAGCCGCTCTTCATACTCCCTCACTCCCTGGGGTTTCTTGTTTTTCCTTTTGCGCTCTTGGGTTTTGAGGGGTTAAATTAGATTTGAGGGGAACGAAATTTGACTTTGTGTGATGCAAATTTGGTTTTGGGGTTAAAATTTTCATTTTTTGAGGGGTGATTTTTGAAAAAAAAAAAAACAATCCACTGAAATAAATCGATAATTTATTATAGTACGTTCTACATTATGTACATTTAATGATATTTACATACAATTTTACTTCATATAATTTACATACTATACAATCAAAATTAAAAAATAATAATATACAGCGTATACACATAATATTCATATACCAATCAATAAAAATACACAGTAAATAGTTGAAAAAAAAATTAATAAAAAAAAAACCTTTGGTTCTTCTCCGTCGAAATCGGTTTTTAAACAGACTAAGTACTCTCGTAACAGTTCAATATTTAATTAATTAATCGGGAATGTTTTGCTTCGTGTTAAAAAAGATAATTATCATATTATTATTTCAAAAATAATCGCTATTTTTATATTATAATTTTTTTTTGTTTTTCTACGGTTAATATTTACAGACACACAAAAAAAAATCAAGTTTGTTACTGTAAAAAAATCGAAATTTTTATAGTAACAAATACATCTACTAGCAAAGGTAGGCCAATATATTACTAGATATCACATTTAAGTAAATACACAGTTAAATAGCTATGCGGAGTTTATCCTGAGTTGAGGGAACGAAAAAAAAATGTTAAAACTTCACGATAAGTCTTACCCAAAAATTGAGGATTTTTCGAATATATAAATTTAGATTAATCAAATTTGTTGCTCCTTATTCCCCAATTCTATCACAGACTTTCAACATGAACACAAACGTCTCAACACCCTGTAAATAATACGTGTTAATATTTGATCTCCGGCAACAAATGGTTTATTTACGTAATTAAACGTATTAAATTATTATTATTCCCATCATTAAACATCTAAATTTCAGAAAAATATTCCTCGCCATTTTTTGTTGGGTAACTTTCGATTGCCCCTCGTATGATACCAACATTGTTTTAATGCAAAAATTGATCAAAAAGGTCCAACTTTGAATCCCCCTCGTATATTACCAACATTATTTTAATACAAAAGTCGATCAAAAACGTCCAACTTTGAATCCCCCTCGTAAATTACCAACACCTTTTTTTTACCAACATTATTTTAATGCAAAAATCAATCAAAAATGTCCAACTTTCAATGCCCCTCGTATATAACCAACATTATTTTAATGCACAATTTGATCAAAAACGTCCAACTTTAAATGCCCCTCGTAAATTACCAACATTATTTTAATGCAAAATTCGATGAAAACGCTCAACTTTCAATCCCCCTCGTAAATGAACAAAAAACGATCAAAAACTCCCAACTTTCAATGCCCCTCGTATGTTACTAACATTATTTTAATGCAAAATTCGATGAAAAACTCTCAACTTTCAATCCCCCTCGTAAATTACCAACACATTTTTTTTCATGCAAAAATCGATCAAAACCGTCCAACTTTCAATGCCCCCTCGTAAATTACCAACATTATTTTAATGCAACAGTCGATCAAAAATTCCCAACTTTCAATGCCCCCTCGTATATTACCAACATTATTTTAATGCAAAAATCGACCAAAAACGTCCAACTTTCATTGTTTTTAATGGTTTTTAAGACTAAATATTTCCACGACTTTTGGTTTTATCCTCAACTTTTGAATCAGTTCCAGTTTCGCTAGAATAATTTTTTTAAAACGCCAATACATATAGTTCGAATGATATAAAGTAGTGGGATGAAGGAGATGTGGTAATTTAATCAGCAACGCAACAAAGAGATTGCGAAAAATTTTAGTTGATCATACAATTTACACAAACAAGTACACAAGGAAAATATGAAAAACACTGCTAGAAAGGGAGAGACAAGAATCATTTTATTTGTGAAAATCACAATTAAGTCAGTCCCAATACCAAAACAGAAGGAATAAAAGTAATGAAAAAACGCCCCCCCCCCCCCTATTTTGATAGAAGGGACTGAGCAAGCCATTTTGTTCTTCTCTCTATTTCAATTAGTGTTGTTCATATTATTTTCCTTGTTGTACTTGTGTAAATAGTTTTCGTTATCAGTAAATATAATAATCATAAAATTTACTTAGACAAAACATCAAGATAACGATTCTAAAATTACATTGAACGTGGCTAAACATTTTTTAACGCTCGTAGAGCATACAAAATGTTTTTTTGAAAAGTACAGACAGAAAAATGGGGGGTTGAGGGATCGAATTAAAGTTTTATGGGTAAGTTTGGGACAAGATGTAATATGGGTTCATTTGGAATGAATTTGAAGTTTTTTTGTTTAAAATTAGGATTTTTGGGGGAGAACGTTGAGGTTTTTTGGGGTGGAAAACTTTGTTTTTCATTAAAATGGGGGGGTTTTGGGATTGAATTTCATTATTTTGGGTATCTTTGGATTAAGAAGTAACATGAGCTGATTTGGAGTGAAATTTAAGTTTTTTGGTAAGAAACTAGGACTTTTGGGGAGAACTTTGAGGTTTTTTTTGGGGTGGAGAACTTTTTTTTCATTAAAATGAGGGGTTTAAGATAAGTCTTTTGGGTATGTTTAAGACGAGAAGTAACATGGGTTCATTTAGAGTGAATTTGAAGTTTTTCGGTTTAAAATTGGGGTTTTTGGGGGAGAACATTAAGGTTTTTTCGGGTGGAAAAGTTTGTTTTACATGAAATTGGGGGGTTTTGGGATTGAATTTGAGTATTTTGGGTATCTTTGGATTAAGAAGTAACATGAGTTGATTTGGAGCGAATTTGAAGTTTATTTATATAAAATTAGGGTTTTTGGGGAGAACGTTGAGGATTTTTTTGGGTGGAGACTTAATTTTTCATTAGAATGGGGGGATTTTGGGATTGAATTTAAGTCTTTTGGGTCAAGAAGTAACATGGGTTCATTTAGAGTGAATTTGAAGAATTTTAGTACAAAATTAGGGTTTTTGGGGAGAACTTTGAGGTTTTTTGGGGCGGAAAACTTTGTTTGACATAAAATTGGTGGGTTTTGGGATTGAATTTAAGTCCTTTGGGTATCTTTGGATTGAGAAGTCGCTTGGGTACATTTGGAGTGAATTTAGGATTTTGTGGTTTAAAATGAGGGGTTTTGGGGGGCAAAGTTAAGGTTTTTTCGGGTAGAGCATTTTGTTTTTCATCAAATTGGGAGGTTTTGGAATTAATATTTCAAGTCTTTTGGGTACGATTTGATTGAGAAGTAACATGGAGTGAATTTGGGGTTTTGTGGTATGAAATTAGGGTTTTTTGATGAGAACATTGAGGTTTTTCGGGTGGAAACTTTGTTTCTCGTTAAAATGGGGGGATTTTGGGATTGTATTTAAGTCCTTTTGAGTCAAGTAGTAACATGGGTTTATTTAGAGTGAATTTGGAGTTTCGTGGTATTAAATTAGGTTTTTTGTGGACAAAGTCAATGTTTTTTTCGAGTAGAGAACTTTGTTTTCCATCAAATTGGGGGATTTTGGGAATGAATTTAAGTCTTTTGGGTGAGTTTTGGTCAAGAAGTAACATGGGTTCATTTAGAGTGCATTTGAAATTTTTGGTACAAAATTAGGGATTTTGGAGACAACGTTGAAGGTTTTTGGGGTGGAAAACATTGTTTTTCATAAAATTGGGGGGTTTTGGGATTAAATATAAGTCTTTTGGGTACGTTTGAATTAAGTAATGGGTTGATATGGAGTAAATTTGAAGATTGTGATATAAAATTAGGGTTTTTGGGGAGAACGTTGAGAGTTTTTGGGGTGGAGAACTTTGTTTTTCATCAAATTGGTAGGTTTTGGAGTGAATTTGAAGTTTTGTAGTATAAAATTAGAGTTTTTGGGGACAAAGTTGAGGTTTTTTTATAAAATTGAAGCGTTTTTGGGTTTTTAAAGTGAAATTTGAGTTTTGTAGGGGACAATAAAGCATTTAACTGAAGAATTTCAATTTTTCATACAAAATTGGTATTTATGGCGACAAACTTGAATTAGTTGGTTGAAATATCTTATTTCGGGAATTTTATGGGCAAAATTGTGTACTTCGTGATGAAATAGTGGTTTTGGGGGGGCATCTTAAAGGTTTTTGGGGGGAAAAATTGAAATTTTTTGGAAAACCTTGCTTTTTTTATGAAACTAGATTTCTTTGTTCAATTTTTTAGTGACCCTTCCTAAACCCATCTCCTCCTCCTCCAACAACAAAATATCGCTCGTTTAAACAAAAAACTCTCAGATCGAAATAAGACTTATATGTCGGAATCAGGTACAGATACAGTGTTACAATAAAAAAAGGAAAATAATTAAAAAAGTGATCATTCTTGACCAAAAGTATCGGTCTCTTCGATGGCGTACGTCAGCTTTTCCACCAATTGTTCGTAACTCTTATAAGGAGGTAAATCTAAACGATTGAAACAAGTATGCGAACGCGGTAGCCAAGATTCCTTACCGACTTTTTCGATGCAAAACCGTTGAGGACCGTTCGAACCCATCAATTCGGCGAAACCCCCTACCGGTACTCGACACGTACCGGTTACGAATTGTAAAAGTCGAGCTCGTTTCTCGTTGTCCGATTGCTTCACGAACTGAAATTAAAATATTAAAATTACCATGTATTAAATAGTTGATTAATTAATTGTTAATTATACCTGCCAAAACCAAGCTACCGGTTTGCTACTTCTCGTATAATGCCGATAGATGGTGTGCCTTTGCCAATCTTCGACGTCGATTTCTTGCATGCCGCACAATAACAATTCCAATTCTCGTTCGTCGAAATATTTCAACCATTCGATGGGTACTACTTCGTTGAAACCGTCGAGAAAAGCTTGCGTTTGTTGTTCGATACCTCTCGTCATTCTCCAATCGGTCATTAAAGTTAAGTATTCTTCTTTATTTTCTTCGGTTACTCTAAATTTAAACAAAAATATATCAAAAATTAACAGTAAGTTGTTGAAGAAATTCAATTAAATTAATATCCTTGATAAGAAATTTATCGCTCACCTATGTTGGATGTGAATAAATTGTGTTTTTTTGGGGTGGAGAATTGGGATTTTTGGGACTATCTTGTTTTTTATATGAAATTGAGATTTTGGGGACAAAATTAGGTGTTTTAGGGTGGAAGTGGTTTTTTTTTGGGGGGGGGGGGGGATAAAATCAAGTTTCTTTGGTTATTTTGTTGGATTGCACACAAATTGAGGTTTTTGCAGTAACATTGAGTTTTGGTGATACATAATTTGAGATTTTGTTATAAAATTCGATTTTGGGACACATATTTAGTGTTTTTTGCCGTAAAATGGGCTTGTGGGGACATACAAATTGTGTTTTTTGTAGTAAAATTGTATTATTTGAGTAAAATAAAGTTATGGGGACATACAGATTGTGTTTTTTGCAGTAAAATTTGGTTTTGGTGACATACAAATTGTATTTTTTGTACAAAAATTAAAATTTTAGAATTAAATTGGGTTTTGGGACAAATAAATTGTGTTTTTGCAGTTAAAGTGGGTACTGGGGAGCCATAGATTGTGTTTTTCGAAGTAAAATTGGGTTTTGTTGACATTCAAATTGTGTTTTTGTGATAAAATTGGTTTATTTGAGTAAAATAGGTTTATAGGGGCACACAAATTGTGGGTTTTATAGCAAAATTGGATTATTTGAGTGAAATTTTGGTTTTGTTGACGTACAAATTGTGTTTTTTGTAGTAAAATTTGGTTTTGCTGACATACAAATTGTGTTTATTTGTAGCAAAATTGGTTTTTGGTGATATTCAAGTTGTGTTTTTTGCAATAGGGCAATTTTGTGTAAAATAGGGTAATGGGAACACACAAATTGTGTTTTTTTTAATAGTGAAATTGGGTTTTGGGGACACATAAATTGTGTTTTTTGTAGTAAAATTGAATTATTTGATTAAAATAAGGTTATGTGGTTACACAATTGTGTTTTTTATAAAAAATTGTGTTTTGCTACATAAAAGTGTTTTTTGCACAAAAATTGGGATTTGGGACAAATAAAATGTGTTTTTGCAGTTAAAATGGATACTGGGGAGCAATAGATTGTGTTTTTCGTAGTAAAATTGGGTTTTGTTGACATTCAAATTGTGTTTATAGGTTTATAGAGGCACACAAATTGTGGTTTTTATAGTAAAATTGGGATTTGGGACACATAAATTGGATTATTTGAGCAAAATAGGGATATAGGGGTACATAAATTGTGTTTTGATGACAAACAAATTGTGTTTTCTGAACAAAAATGGGATTTTTGGGATAAAATTGGGTTTTTGCAGTAAAAATGGGTTCTGGGGAGTCGTAAATTGTGTTTTTTGTAGTAAAATTGTGTTCTGGGGACACAATAATTGTGTTTTTTGTAGTGAATTTGTGTTTTGGGGACACATAAATTGGGTTTTGCAGTAAAAGTGGGTTCTGGGGAGTCATAAATTGTGGTTTTTGTAGTAAAATTGTGTTTTGGGGACACAATAATTGTGTTTTTTGTAGTAAATTGAGGTTTTGGGTCACATAAATTGGGTTTTTGCAGTTAAAGTGGGTTTTGGGGAGACATAAACTGTGTTTTTTAACTAAAATTGGAATATTTTAGTAAAATAGAGTTATGGGGTTAAACAAATTGTGTTTTTTTAGTAAAATTGTGTTTCGGTGACGTACAAATTGTGTTTTTTTGTACAAAAATTGGATTTTTAGAGTCAAATTTGGTTTTGGAGACACTTAAATTCGGTTTTTTGTAGTCAAACTGTGTTTTTGTAACACATAAATTGTGTTTCTAAGAAGAATTCAACTTCAAACAATTAAAATCAACGAGTCTTAATAAAACTAAGTTAACTAACCGTTCTTTATCTCCGTTTTTCTTCAACTCGTGATGTACGATCTGACCTAAAACTTCAAAATCCACGCTATGGTACAATTCCAAACCGCAATCGTCTATATCATTTTCCTTGATCCAAACCAAAGAATTATAAAACTCAGGATCGATACTTTCGATATCTTTCATTATCAATTTTTTACCCAACATTCGTTTATAGAACGGCATCGTGAATCCCGAATAGATGAATCTACCGTGATAAAGAGCCATCGCTATAAATCGACCTAAAATTGAAAAAAAAAACACATAAAAAAACACAAAAATACAAAATTTTGACATATAAATACAGCGTTGCCGATATGAACTAAAATTCTTCAAACTGTCACTTTTTTACATATAAATACAGCGTTCCCGATGTGAGCTGGAATTCTTCAAACTGTCACTTTTTTGACATATAATATAAATACAGCGTTGTCGATGTGAACTAAAATTCTTCAAACTGTCACTTTTTTGACATATTTTAATATAAATACAGCGTTGTCGATGTGAACTGGATTTCTTCAAACTGTCACTTTTTTGACATATACTTAAATACAGCGTTGCCGATGTGAGCTGGAATTCTTCAAACTGTCACTTTTTTGACATATAAATACAGCGTTGCCGATGTGAGCTAAAATTCTTCCAAACTGTCACTTTTTGAGAGATAAATACAACGTTGCCGATATGAACTGAAATTCTTCAAACTGTCACTATTTTGACATATAATATAAATACAACGTTGCCGATGTGAACTATACTTACCGATAAATTTAAAATACGTCAGATGTTCGGGATTGACGTACGAAGCGGGATTGATCTGCAAACTGTAATTATTTTTGTTGGCGTATTCGAACAAACAATACATCGGATTGAGCGCCTCGTGCGACACGAGGAAAAACCATTCCCTACTCACTCCACCGTAATCTAAACCTTCTTCCCCCTTAAAGATGATATACAAGCGTCTACGTAGTTCGTAGGCAGGTAAACGCATGATCGTATGGAAGGAATCTTCGAATAAAGTTTGACGGGTGACTTGGATTTTTATGTGACTCGGAAGGGCGTTACTTTGACACAAGAATCTAAAAACAAAAAAACAATTAATTGATTAATTATAATATTTAGGAATATATTTATCCTCAACAGCCAACTGCTAACGGGTTAGCAAAACTTCGAGGCTTTGTCAGATCAACCGGTAAAATACCCCAGTTTGATTGGACGTTTATTGACATTCGATCATCGTCTAATATTTACAAGTTTTTTTGGTGCTTTTAAATTCATTGTTTCTTTAAGATTAAAAAAAACAGTTATTTCCATAACTAAATATTCAGGCTAATCTGCAGTGTGTTGCTAATAAAATACCGAAGCAGCTGAACATTAAATGTCAAGAGATGTGACATCTTTGTTAAGCTATTTCGAACGAGAATGCCGAAATGGGGGCCCATAAATTGTGTTTTTTTGTAGTGAAATTGGGTTTTTGGGTCACATAAATTGGGTTTTTGCAGTAAAATTGAGTTCTAGGGAGCCATAGATTGTGTTTTGTAGTAAAATTGGATTATTTGAGTAAAATAGGGACATGGGGGCCCATAAATTGTGTTTTTTGTAGTATAATTGGGGTTTTGGACCACATAAATTGGGTTTTTGAAGTAAAAGTTGGTTTTGGGGAGACATAAACAGTGTTTTGCAGTAAAATTGGACTATTTGAGTGAAATGAGGTTATAGCGACACACAAATTGTTTTTTTCATAGTAAAATTGGGTTTTGGTGACATGAAAATTGTGTTTTTTCAAGCTATTTTGAACGAGAATGCCGAAATGGGGGCCCGCTTCTCTCGCTTCCTGCTGTAAGAGACGTAAGTAATAGTATTCGCTATTTGTATTCATTATTATTATTATGTCAATCTAACATCAGATTGACTATTCTAGTTTTCGTCAAGTAAAGAAAAAAAACTACAGCTTGGCAACATCTCAATATTTCGTTTTGCAACGTCATCGACTTTTTATCCTAAATAAACTTATACAAATATATTTACTCACCTAAATTGACTTATCTTCCACTTGAACGATCTTTCATAAGCTCTGGGTACACCGTAAACCCCTTTAGGACCCTTCGGTGCACCAGGTCTCGGATCGTCGAAAGTTGTAGTTTTAGTATTGTGATCCACGAAATATCTTTTATTATCCTCAGTATATCTTATTTCCCAACCTGGAAGTAACGGTAATTCCTCCACGTCACTTATCTCTTGACCTTGAGTTCTCGGATCTTCCCATTGCGTCGTGCGGTTTTTGTGATTCACAAAATACACACGACCTTCCGGTTGAACCCGACGTTCCCAACCGGACGGTAACGGTCCTAAACCGTCATCTTCTTCAGCTACTACCGAAGGACCCGGTACCGGTCCGGCTTGATGTTGCGGATATAAAAACCGTTGATTTCCTTGCGACACGATATGCTGTCTTTGACCTTGCCATTGTTGATAATGTTGAAGTCTTTCCGAATTGGGTCGTTGCCAAGTGGTCGTTCTCGAATTGTGATCTACGTAATACACCCTACCTCTAGGATCTCGTCTTAACTCCCAACCGGGAGGTAGAGGTTGTGGTCTTTCCCAAGAAGTTGATCTACAAATGAAATTTGTTTAAACGTTAAATATTAATTTTCATCCAAACTCTTACCGAGTATTATGATCAACATAATATCTACGACCGTAAGTATCAAATCTCAATTCCCAACCAGGTGGTAGAGGATCTGTATCTGATCTAGCCTCCTCGGACTCACTGTGAGCAGCATTCCCGTTTGGTACAGTTACCGGAGGACCAATACTACCTATGTATGAATAAAATTGTTAAGAACGAGTAAAATAACAAGTTTAATATTCGAAATATTACCATTAGGTATGCTAGTTGTGCTGTTGGATACTGTTAGAGGATTCGTAGGAGCAGGTGTTTGATTTCTTCTCGGTTCTAATCGTTCTGTACTGTTTCTAACAGACAAATTTGAAGAATTTGAAGTTGGTATCATGTTTTCTGAACCTTGTCCTCTAATTTGAGCCTTGATACCTTTTAAAACGTTTCTGGGTTCTGTATTGTTTTGTCCTAATGGTAATGATTCATTTGATCGCATAAACTGTGCCATATCAACTATCAATCCCTTTAATAATATAAAAAATTCAATTCAATACATTGCCAGCTTTGAAACAGTCTTCAAGAATGGAATAGTTTGCATATAAACACTTATTTCTAGCTCAATTCCAACAAATTTGATATTTAAAAATTAACTAAATGATGAATAATCTTATATTTTACAAAAACTCTAGAGGGAAAAAGATTGTTTTGGAGATTTTTTATATTTGTTAGATATAAGAGTATACTTTTTGGGCTCACACTGTATAAAATAGAGTGAATTGAATATACTTTTGGAGGAGAATCATTGATACTATGAAGTTTTAACAATAAAAAGCTGAAATTAGCAAGTTCCATATAGATATAGGGAGTTGTAAGAATGTAAATACCAAAGTAGTTCAAATGAACAACTAATTTTTGACTCAATTCACCTGTTATTCTTAAAAATTCGTACAAATTCAATGATAAAAAGCAAAAGGAAGCAATATTTTGTGTATAAACAAATTGAAAAACTGTGTGGTACATAAAAACTGCAGCAGTTCAAAAAACTTATTTCTAGGTCAATTCCAACAAATTTGATATTTAAAAAGAAACTAAATGGTGAATAATCTTATATTTCAACAATAACAAACATTGTATTGTACCAACATAATAAAATTTGAATGATTGTTTGTATTAGTTCAACAATAGCCTCATATTAATTGTTACTATTCAATATTTTTATCAACATTCAACAAGGACAATTAGTATCTACTAAAAATATAAAATTACTAGTAACTAACCTGCATAAAACATTTCAACTCTCCAACTTTAGTAGGTGAATCAGGCTGTTTTGCTTCACTTAATAATTCCAATGTTACATCAAGATTATCACATCTCCCGTTAAAACGACACAATAACATGAGCAAGTCCACTTTTTTTTCACCTATAACTGTATCTTTCCTAAAATTATTGTGGTCTTTGACTGCAAAAACTATTTTAGATCGAGGTGTTACTAAACATGTAAAAGTTTCATTCCATTTCGGTTGTGAACTGCTCGTTTTAACAGTTTCAGTCTTCTGTGGAGCTCTATCGTCCACTAAAATCTCTACATAAGGTGTAGGTTTGAGTAGAGTATTTGGTCTTAAATGAGCAGATTCAACTGAAAATAAGTATTAGAATATAAAACATAACTGGGCTTTACTCAGTATAGATTATGATGCTTTATATAAATAACCTAGCAGCAACCTTGAATAATTTTATGCAGAATGACATTATTTATATTAAAACAATAAGATTGTGACTAAAAAAATACTTTAAACATTCATTGTGGCGAATATTTAAATTGGATGCAGTCTAGTAGATAAGATAATCAATTAATTCGGAACTTACTTGTAATGCTTAGCTGGTGGAAAGCAGCCCCTGATCCACTCCCTTGTGCTTGATCCATTATAAATTAATCAACTAACAGACCTAAAATGATTATATTTACACAATAACAAATGACTAATTAGAAATTACAGTAAATTATGATGTAACTTCATTTACAGTAATTTCTACTTCTTCTTTAGGGAGATCCCCAATTAAATTTTGATTACACAGATTGTGTTACTTTTAATAATAGCATAGTACTATGTATATTTCATGCATTTTATTGTATTACAATAAAAAGTAAATGATTTAATAAACTGTAGAACTGGGCAATAAAAAAATTAAAAGATAACTTACCAAACGCTGACGTAGGGAATCATTACACAATGAAAATTCGTAATTTGACACAATGTATAATACAGCTGTAGTATTTTACATGCAAATCAAGTATATCATCGAATGTATACGATTTTAATGCCTCACTTAAGAAAACAACACTAACAATTATTTATGGAAATGTATTGAAAACACAAAACCTGTCCGACATTTTTCACCATTCGATGTACACTGGTGCCAAAAGTGAACCGAAATCAACGAATCTCCCTAAAAATGACAGAGAAAATTCATCTTTATCCGTTTTTAAGATAAAGTTTTAGATCATTGAATATTCAAAAATGATATACAATTAACATATCTAATCTATTATTCTATTGTACTTGATAAAATTCTTTGTTTTCTAAGCTTATATATTTTAGTAACAATAATTTTAACCCGTTACACTGTTGCTATTTTAATTGCACACGACTTAAGATAAGACAGGGTCAGGTGGTATCACAATGTAATAGAGCGAGACAGAAGGTTATTAAATTTTCATCCTGTTTGCACTCGTCACATAATTATCAATTCGTACCCATGAGGCACTAGCGTCAAATAATAGAGTATATCGTAGATAAGTGATATAAATAAAATGTAGCCATTAATTACTAGTGAATAAATAGCATCATATAGTAGTCATTACTTGTCACTCAATTTGACATATTTGGCGGTTGCGCACCGAGTAGCCATAGAGTAAGCAATTAAACAATTCTTCTTTTTTTCGTCTACGAACCTACCGACTGCCGCTCGTGCCGCTCTACCTGCCCGTGCCCGCCATAATTGACTTGAAGTGAGTGAGCGTTGTGTTTGGAAAATTTGTAAGCCAAGTTTATTTATATAATCGTATACATATTTTTATTGTAGAGAATGTTAAAAAAGTCTTTCAATATCGTTTAATAATTTCGTAAATATATTTTTCTAATCAGTATCGATAATTCCTAAAAATTGTGAAGGTTGTACAATTTGGCTGCCATTATTTACAAAATTGTAAACGTTGCCGGTTGCCGTCAATAGCTACTCCAGATATTTGTATATTACGTGTATCTTTTAGATTTTAAAACAAAAATGGCCGATGCTGATGACTTATTAGATTACGAAGATGAAGAAAATACCGAGCAAACTACAAACGACACAGCTAACACTGAAGTTCAAAAAAAAGGCGTGAAAGGTACCTATGTATCTATTCACAGTTCAGGTTTTAGAGATTTCCTGTTAAAACCTGAGATCCTCAGAGCTATTGTTGACTGTGGTTTTGAACATCCATCAGAAGGTAAAAATAAGGTAATTATTCAACTTTAGTGATAATAATAATTTATATTTTTCAGTTCAACATGAATGCATACCACAAGCCGTTATTGGCATGGATATTCTGTGTCAAGCAAAATCCGGTATGGGAAAGACGGCAGTGTTCGTTCTAGCAACACTTCAACAATTAGACCCCGCTGAAAATGCAGTCTACGTTCTCGTAATGTGTCATACTCGCGAGTTGGCGTTCCAAATAAGCAAAGAATACGAACGTTTCAGCAAATACATGCCAAACATCAAAGTAGCTGTTTTCTTCGGAGGCTTACCCATTCAAAAAGACGAAGAGGTACTTAAAAATAATTGCCCACACATCGTCGTAGGCACACCTGGACGTATCTTGGCGCTAGTCAGATCCAAGAAATTGAATCTTAAACACTTGAAACATTTTATTCTTGACGAATGTGATAAAATGTTGGAACTCTTAGGTAAGTGTAATTTATATAATTATTCAAGGTGGTTTTAATTGCTTTTTGTTTTTAGATATGAGACGTGATGTCCAGGAAATTTATCGAAACACACCCCACGGAAAACAAGTGATGATGTTTAGTGCGACACTCAGCAAAGATATTCGGCCAGTTTGCAAGAAATTTATGCAAGATGTAATTCAATAATTCTTTTTCCTACAAAATATTTGAATGACGCACCCACTCGCACACAATTTGAAAGAGAAATCGCTTGTCAAAAATGGGTTATAAAGTAATTTAAAAAGTAGAAAGGTGTTTCGCGTTCGGTTAGTGCATTGTAGCCCAACGAGTAGGTTGTGGGTGGGCCGGGGCCAACAAGAGGACACATTGGATTCAAGATTTAATATTTTATCGTTGAAGGGATTCGCGTTTTGTTGTTTTGGCCGAGCTACAATGTAGAAAAATTTTACACACACCAAATATATAAATACGAGATGATGCTGGGAGATCGTTCTCCTTTATTTTTGGAAGCTATAGTGATTTCAATTTGGAAAATTGGTTCTCAAAATGGAAGCGGCGATGATGGGATGCGAGATTTCGAGACACTGACTGTATGTACGATGGATTCAGCCGAGACTCCTGACCTTCGTAACTGCAGATTTATTTTCGTTGTCTGTTTGTATAAAGTAGATAGAGGGTAATTGAGGTACTGATGCCATTTTTCTGTCGCCTCAATTACTGTTTTTTTATTTTGTTTTGTTTGGAAAAAAAAATCATGTTTCGTCCCATTCCGAGTCTACTTTTTTTTCTCTAGATATTTTTCTGTACTCATTATTATTTGATACAGGGTGTTACATTGGGAAAGGTCCTAACTTTAATTGTAGAATGGGGGTCACTTTGGTGCTTCCAAAAACCTATTTTTAATGTTCCTCCTGCACTTTATAACCAAGATACAGATACAAATGTATCCCATTTCTTTCGAACCTCATAACTTCCGAGTTACCCTGTATATTATTTTCGAAATTTGATACACGTAATAACCATTACCTAGAAACTCCATCAAAAGCAGCTCCATGAAGTTGATGCAGGTCCGGCTTAACAAAAAATTTCAAAACTTGTCTTTTCTAAAAACAACACCCTGTATATAAATTTTTTAAAACTGCTCTTTATAATTGGAAAGGGTAAAAAAATCGAATCTACTATTTCCTTTTTATTTTTATGCAGACAATTATAAGGAGCAATTTAAAAAAAATCTCTACAGTGTGTTGTTTTTAGGAATGAAGAGTTTTGAAATTTTTAGTTAAGCCGGACCTGCATTATCTTTTCGGAAATGCTTTTGGTGGATTTTCTAGGTAATGGTTATTACATGTACCAGAAGCCTCCTCAGAAACTGAGTAGAAGTAAGGGGGCACAATAGACCTTTTAGGTCTCAGTGAATGTCACCCCAAAAATCACACATACATACATACGTGTACCAAATTTCGAAAATAATCTACAGGGTAACTCGGAAGTTACGAGGTTCGAAAGAAATGGGATAAATTTGTAATAAAACATCCTGTATCTCGATTATGAAGTGCAGCAGAAACATTGAAATATAGGTTTTCGGAAGCACCAAAGTGATACTCATCTACAGTTAAAGTTAGGCCTTTTCCCAATGAAACTCCCTGTATATTGTTTCTAGTATGCATATTTTTGGATCTTTGTTGAATGTTCTAATTCCAAAATATTTTGGAAATAATATTGTTCACTCCAGTTTTTTGCATAATTTCATTAGAAAATCTTTCAAGCAATTTGTCTTGTCATCTCCGCCCAATTTTCTTCAGTAGTAGATTTTCCGAATTGTATTTTGGGTTAGCTATGTTGAATATCAAACTATTGTCAACGATGATGATACATTTAAATCCTTCGTTTTATTTTTTGTGTTACAAATAAAATAAACATTGCTAACTTCAAGAAAACATTCTCCCATAAGTTTCCAATTATAAATATGACAATATTATTTTGAAACAGTCCCAAAATTTTATTTTCAATTGTTCCTTCCTCCCAAATTACTTTTTCTTTTAAATATTCAAATTTTCACTTCCCTATAAAGCTTGTTTCTATTTTTCTTGTCACATAAGAATTGAAGTGTATTTTTATTGAAAATTATTTCTGTTTAATTAATTTTAATTTCCAGAAGTCCTATTAGTGAATAATAACGATTTTTTTACACAGCCCATGGAAGTATATGTTGACGACGAAGCCAAATTAACTCTACACGGTCTTCAACAACATTACGTTAAACTTAAAGAAAATGAAAAGAATAAAAAATTATTTGAATTACTGGATGTCTTGGAGTTTAACCAGGTAGGTTTTCTTAATTAATTAATTTTCCGAGATTTTTAAAAGGTATTAATTTTTATTAATTAACATGATGATAACTTAGTGTTATGATTTTAATGAAATAATCTGAACTCTCTCACTGACTAAACTTGAAAATTTAACATATTTTTAAATGTTTCCGATTGTTTTCTAAAAATTTATTTTGTTCAAGGTTGTCATTTTCGTCAAATCAGTTCAAAGATGTGTAGCTTTGGCTCAATTATTGACCGAACAAAATTTCCCAGCTATTGGTATCCACCGAGGAATGGACCAAAAAGAAAGATTATCCAGATACGAACAATTCAAAGACTTTCAAAAAGTTAGTTGACTATTTATCATCAACTTGAATTAATATTTTTTTTTAATTTTAGAGAATTTTGGTAGCTACTAACCTCTTTGGTCGAGGTATGGATATCGAAAGAGTGAACATTGTATTTAATTATGATATGCCTGAAGATTCCGACACTTATTTACATCGAGTTGCTAGAGCAGGACGTTTTGGTACAAAAGGACTCGCTATAACTTTCGTATCGGAGGAAGGAGATGCTAAAATATTGAACGAAGTACAAGATAGATTCGATGTTAATATTACTGAATTACCTGACGAAATTGATCTTAGTTCTTATAGTGAGTAATTTTGAAACATTCTGTGATTGTGTGAACTAATTTTTATTATTTTTTTTCCATTTCAGTTGAAGGACGATAACTTTTAATTTTAGTTTAAGTATTTTTTTACGTTGTGTAAAATTTTTTTAAGTCATTTGTGATTTCTAATCTACTTAGTAAGTGTATCAATTCGATATGATGAATTATAATGTTTTTAGTTGTAATAAAAGAATTATTTGTAAAATTTGTTTCATTAAACATTAACCTACCTGTTCAGAGAGAAACGGTATTTGGGAAAACTTATCTTGAAATAAAACTTTGAAGAAAAGATATATCCTATTTATTTTCCATTACTTAGCAAGTTTAATTTATTTATTTGCATATAATAATTTAGTGGTGGTCTTCCTTATAAAATCTCAATCCACAATAGCCACAACTGTGATTACCAGGCTTATCCTTCAAAAAAATTACCATTACACCAAACGAACAACTGACAATTATAAATATGACAATGTATAAAGTCCTATTAAAAAACTTACCAGATTTATATATACTTTTGGATGCCCTGTAGGTCCACTTCCGCCATCACACCAAACTACTCGCTCTTTGCATGGTTTTGGAGGAGCTTCAGCAATGAGATCAATTGCAAAATTTGGGTTAACATGTTTCGGTCTATCTATAAATCTGGATAATCTATAATCATCTGCGTTCCATTTCTAAAAGTTAATTAAAATTAGTGAAAAAGATTGGTATAAATGTTGAAGTAAATTGTGTAACCTGTCCAGTGTGGGTTTCTTTTTCTTTGGGTACCCAGTCAGACATAAATCTGGAAGCTGGGCGGAAAAGGTTTTGTTTACTTAAAGCAAACTCTGAAACTTGGGCTAACAATTTTAATTGAGACATTTTCTTTATTAAAAATTTGATGACATAACCCAATTAAGTTTAGATTCTTCTTCTTATTTTAGCAGGTTTTAAAATGACCTTGTATTAGTAGGGTGATAGTTAATATCTTAAACCAGTATTCAAATATACAATTAATTTCCATGCAATGAATTACTTAAAAAATAATATAATATATTATAGTCACAATCATTTTACACCTTTCGCGTATAGAGGTATTGCACACTGAAATATAGTTCAGTGGTGCTACCAAGCAAAAAAGAAGTTTTGTAATGACAGTGACAGATGACATAACTTGTCACTTACCGGCTGATTAGCGGTATTGATTTCAGCTATGTAAACAGATTTGAAATATCTCGTAATTCAACAATTTTATCATGGCTTTTATAATTAAAAAACTTACTTTAGGAATAATTATATTTCTAGCATTGTATGATACTTTCGGGACCACTGAATTCGACCCATTAGGTTACATACTATACTGCCCTTGCATGGGTAAACACTTTTTTTAATAGAAAAATGTGTAGGTATTTTAAATAAATCTTTTTAGGTCGGTTTGGAAACCAAGCAGATCATTTTCTAGGTGCTCTTAGCTTCGCTCATGATTTAAATAGAACATTAGTTCTTCCTCCTTGGGTAGAATATAGATATGGTGAATCAAAATCCATCCAAGTACCGTTCGATACATACTTTCATGTAGAACCTTTAAGAAGGTTTCATAAAGTTGTAACTATGGAAGATTTTATGGAAAACATCGCTCCGTTTGAATGGCCAACAAATGAGAGAATCTCTTTTTGTTATATGGCCAGAGGTGATTATTAAGAAAAGTAGAAAAATATAAATTTAAATCATGAATACTTTTAGGAGCTGGAGACACTTGCAATGCTAAAGAAGGAAACCCATTTGGTCCTTTTTGGGATACTTATGAAGTAGATTTTGTAGGATCAGAATTTTATGGGCCTCTACATTACGATACACATAATCATGACATGACTAAACTTTGGAAAGAAAAATACCTTCCGAGTAAATGGCCTGTTTTAGCATTCACAGGTACTTATCATTATATTATTTATCCTCTGTTTTCTAATACTTTTAATACAGGAGCACCAGCAACTTTTCCCGTTCAACAAGAAAATATTCAACTTCAAAAGTACTTAAAATGGTCAGATCCAATTGAAATAAAAGCGAATGATTTCATTAAAAACACCCTCCCTCAAGGAGCTTTCATTGGTATCCATCTACGTAACGGTATAGATTGGGTAAGGGCATGCCAACACATACCGCAAAGTCCCAGTCTTTTCGCAGCTCCACAATGTCTGGGATACCAAAGTGAAAAAGGACAAGCGACAACCGACATGTGCCTACCTAGTCAAGAAACGATAGTCAGACAGCTCAAACGTGTTATAAAAAATATCAACAACTCGGTTAACAACAATAATGATCGTACTATAAAATCAGTGTTCGTTGCATCGGATAGTAATCATATGCTCGATGAACTAAAAGCTGCTCTACATAGAATGAAAGTGAAAGTTTTTAAATATCAAGAATCCAATCCACATATAGATTTGGCAATTTTAGGAAAATCAAATCATTTTATAGGTAATTGTATATCCACTTATAGTGCCTTCGTTAAAAGGGAAAGGGATATTAAAGGGTTTCCTTCGTCCTTTTGGGCTTTTCCAACTCTTAAAAGCAGTAAAAGTAATAATAATAATAGTGTGCATGAGGAATTATGATCACTTTGGTTTAATTAGGGCCGTTCTTAACATGTGGGAATCATTTAAACAGCTTTAGAAAGTATTATATTTATTTTGATTAGTTTTTCTAGTTTCCGCATCGGAAGCTCTTTACTTTCAGCCACTGGCACGTATTCACCTATCATACATTCATTCAATTATTTAGGCAACTATTAAAGACTGAAATATAAGTAATGCTCTTTTACGTATGCAACACTTCTAACTTCGAGGTGTATAATGTGTTACGGTAAACTAAATGAGTAATGATTTACGTATGCAACACTTCTGACTTCGAAGTGTATAATGTGTTGCAGTAAACTAAATGAGAAATGCTCTTTTACGTATGCAACATTTCTAGCTTCGAGGTGTATAATATGTTGCGGTAAACTAAATGAGTAATGCTCTTTTGCCTATGCAACACTTTTAACTTCGAGGTGTATAATATGTTGCGGTAAACTAAATGAGTAATGTTCTTTTACGTATGCAACACTTCTAACTTTGAGGTGTATAATGTGTTGCGGTAAACTAAAATATATCGCCCACACAATCGCATACCGTAGTAGAAAGTGTGCTGATTTTATGTGTTGTTATTTATTAACTTTGTTTATATAATATAATATTAGTTTTTTTTTTGCACGGACCTGTACCTTTATTAATAAACATCACGCGATACAGTTGAGTGTTTGATATTTTTCGTGTACCTGAAAATTTTTTGACCTCAGAAGTTCGAAACCAAATAATAATTTATCCTTGTCTTTGGAATCAGGTTAAACAGGATGTAGCAAAGGATGAATCATTCGCTTGTGATTGTGGCTCTGATGATATTGTTGGTAGAAAACGTCAATTTTTAAATTTGACTAAACTTTTAATGCAATTTAGCCTGTTTCAAGAACATAAAAATGTTCCCAGAGGCTAATTATTTTTACGTAAACTGTGTATATTTTTAAATCCTGTTTGAAAAACCCAACTTTTTATTGGATTTTTCATTAAACAAATCAAGTATGATCTAACAAAAAAAATAATTGCATTGTTATCTCCCGAATGATTCATCATTAACGCACTTAGTGGTAATGAATCTTAAAAAAATCCAATAATATTCTATATACAATAAGATAGTTCGTTAATACGATTAAATAAGTAGGTAGATATCAGACAAAGAAATCTAGTTGCTTGCGTACACACACACACTCACACAAGATGTATTTTTTTCTTGACGTCGACTTCCGCTACTATTGAACGTTACCGTAACCGTTAATAAAGGTCATAATAAAGCAAGTATGTGAGGATAATGAGCTCAAAGAGTATAACCAGTATCGCTCAACGCCCGATCCGATCGCGGTCTAGTTAAACGAAGACATAAATTTGATTTACGACGTTGCCACGTTTCAAAAATTATAAGTTGCGTTGGAATTGTTAAAATTTCAACTGATTTTGGTGGAAAGTAGGACAGTTTATTGAAGTGAAAACTTCTTTATCAACGTCAAGAAATTTTTGATAGAGGCGCATATGTAAATAGGACTCGATTAAATTATGTACGGGGTGGTCTCTTTTAGGATTGGTAACAATAAAATGTCTGTGAAGGATTATTTCATTCATATAAAAATTTCTATCTACCATAGACATACGGTAACATTTTTAAAAGGGGCTCAATTGTTTCTATATAAGATTATTCAATTTTTACTCAATTTATTCAATTGTTACTTCAGTACTGTGGAGGATTTTACTTGAAATAACCTATCAATTATTAATGAAATACAGTTGAATATTCAACACCCTGTGCCTCTAAATGATAAAACATTTAAAATGCTTCCTTGTTCAGTAACTGAACACCTGAAAATATCGAAAGTTCCTGAAAAGTCGCTGAAGACTTCACTTGTGGGGGGGGGGAAATGGTACCCCAAAACCTGAAAAACGGGTTTCTCCCTTATATCTGGCTAAATATGCGAATTAGAGAATTTTGCTTCAGATAAAAAATGAAGATCGTCTTATTATCTACAGAAATGGTCCCTATAATTTTTTTCAAAAATTCGATAGTTATCGAGATAATGAGACCTAAAAGTTTTCTCATTTCAGCTGCTGCTGTGCCTGTAGAAATTCTGCTGTTTATGCATTAACTTGTAAGCGGGCGGACGAATAGAGTACACGCATATTTCATTTTTTTCTTGGATATTATTTTATAATAGTAAATATGATATCAAAAATTACTAATAATAGGAAATATTAAAATTTTAAAATAAAATTCAAATTTCAATGCACTTTATTCCGACCACAACCTGAGGATTTCCGAACGCTACCGATGATACGTGTGATGTCATATCTCTTGTGTTTACTTATGTCAATATGGCCAGTATTGCATTAGGTTATATGTAGTTGTGTGTTTATATTGTATTTTAATCAACTATTAATTGCTTCATCGACGTAAAAATATCATTTATATGTTTGTTTGAGACCATTACGTGTTTGTGTGTGCTTTTTTTATTTCTAAAAGTCAACGTAAAGTGGAAAGTGGTCATAAATATTCGATATTTCCGAGAATAAACTTTTGGAAGAATTTATTTTATTTACTAGTTCAGTGTTCAATGACGATTCTTTCATATTCTGTGTGTAAAGATATGGCTAGCGAAGGTTTTGTAAAAGCACAAACTGATAACTTGCCCAAAGTAGACTCATTTATGCTGCTTGAATTTATGAAGTCAAACAGCTGCTTTAATGCAGAGGAAATAAGAGGAGTTGAAGCATTATCGTAAGTACGATTTAAACTATGTTTTATTTATATAATATATACCAATCATATTTCGATGTGTGGTCGTAAGAAAATGATGTTTTTATGGTTGATTCCTAGACATATGGGTACATAACCTCAAACTATTTAAGAATAAAAATTACCAGCATAGAAGTAGGTATACATTAAAATGGTCTTCACAAACAAAAGTAAACCTGTTTTTCAAGGTTTAGGGGGCCATTTCCCCCCCCCCCCTTCCGTAAGTGAAGTCTTCAGGGACTTTTCCGGAGCTTCGTCCCTTCCTTTATCGGACTATTCCTGTATTCCGTTGCATTCCAATAAACTTGACAACGTCTCCGAAAATTTGCGACGAGTGTATCGTAGATTGCATTCTCATCGGACGATCGGATCACCCCGGCACGAATCGGCAAGGACGCGTCTCATTGGTGAACGACACGTTGAAAGTAGGTTGTGACGTCACTACGTGAACCTATAAGTACAGGCGATGGCTCGCTCCTCCGCATTTTAGTAGTAGAAAGTTGACCCGATACACAAGCGAGTCATCGTAAAAATTGTCGCGATATCATAACCGACGCAGTTAGTGTGTGTGTTTGTTTATTTTTCTTAATCATTGGAACTGTTTACAATGGCAAGCGAGGCTGAAAGGTTAATCGGTATCTCTCTGACGAAAATTGCGCAGAGCAGATCGCATCGTGGCGGCGTGAGTTTACACAAAAATTTACTTGTTGCTACTGTGTTACAAAAAGCGCGCTACATTTTCATGGAGGAAGCGTATAATATGGTACACTATCGTCCACCTGCGCCAGTCCAATCTCGCTCCAACATTCAGCACGAGGAACTCGTAGGACTAACAGCCGAAGAGGCTAATTCAACATCGGATACCGTTCAAGAATCCTCAGCTAGTGAATTTATACAACAACCCACCTGTGTTAAGTGTTCCGAAAATCAAGATAAAGAAAACCATCCACCGTACAATCCAGAACTCACTTATTTAGACTTGGATAAGAGTTCTAACGTGCTAAGGGAACGTAGTAATTCACCTTCGTTGAAAAGACGACGAGCTGTAGCTGAATGGGAAACCGAAGAGGCCGTCCAATCTATCTTGCCGAAAAAAAGTAAACAGGAAGAAGTCGGGGAAGATTCGGTGTTCTTAGACGACGCCACGTTATTATCGGACGCCGTAAGCAAAGAAGTCGACACAGATAGACAACAAGAAAACACCAATGTGGGATCTTCGATGGAAATTGATCGTATTACATCGCTGGTGTCCATATTTAGTTTTAGCATGGGAGATGGTAAACTCAACAGGTCCATGTCCACGCCGGATTTGTGTTCTACGCAAGCCAAAGACAATCCTGATAATTTGCAACAAAGACAATTTATAGCCATGACAGTGTAACTATTTGAAAGTGTTTTTTAGGTAAATTTATTTTTTAAAACTCGCAAAATGTGCTGTATGAAACGATCTCCCTAACAACGAAAACTAATTTTCTTTGCAAATTTTAAACAAGATGTCAAAAAATTTTTATTTGGTTGTGATCCCATAAAATTTATTGTTTGTTAAAGAGAATTGTTCTAGGTATTTAAAATACCAGACCATTGTGATAGTGAGATAAATGTATTTTTGTAATAATAACGTGAAAAAGAAAACGGACGACGCAACCATGAGACGTTTTAAATTATTAGGAGCCATCTGCCGTTTTGAATACATTCCATTTTTAAATAGTACCGGATATACAGAGAGAGGTCGATTTTTCTACCTGGGGTCTTTGTGCTGGGGAGGATAAGGGTTGATTTTTAGAAAAAACGTTTTCAACATCTTCATGGTTGTGTCGTTGTTTTTTGTATATAGAATAAATATTAAATGGAAGTTTTATTGCTCTGTTTTAAGAGCACTTTATTCTTGTATATATTAATATTATATATGGTACCTATATATATGTTTAAAAAAATAAAACATGTTTTTTTTTAAATTGATAAACGTTTTTTATTTATACACACGTCTGGTATAGTCTGTACAGAAAGTACGAGGAGTAATAAACCCTAAGTAAGTATGCAAAACCT
>CAJUYG010000266.1:0-35626 GCA_910591675.1 Galerucella calmariensis | reverse complement strand
TACTACGTAGCATAAACCACACGATGTTTATCATTATATTCAAGGCAATGGTGCTGATAATGATAACGCTCGTAAGTGTTTTCCTATCCCCACAATTTTGAAGATTAAAAATAAATTACGAGTTTAGATCAGTCACCTTGACTAGAAACGCCGTCGGTCGAACGTCAAAATAAGTAGAATAAAAAAAAGGATGCATCTTTTTTTTCCATCAACAATGACATCACTGGTATTTATATATTTAAACGCGACCAGGCCTAGCAGTGACGTCCCGGCCTTTCCGAGTAAATAGGTTCAAGGTCTTCGCGCGAATGGTTGAATTTTTATAAAACTTACCAAGCTTTAACAACCCGCGCAAAATTGTGAGATTCCCATTAGGCCAGACGATAGGGGTAACAACTACAAGTAATTAGCAATACGGCTGATTTTTTTTTCATAAGTACCTTAAAGTATGTAGATTAAAATAAAAAAAATTTACCAAATTAGAAAAAAAAATCGCACTGGGAGGAAGGTAAAGAAAAATAAAAAATACCACCGTGTAGGGGGAGTGTTTTGCAACAAAAAAGGTTTCCTGCGTTTCTTTCGTACGAGCAATGGTTTGTCCGGAAAAAATTCGGTAAACTAAGTATGTGTTCCGCATCCGCGCGACTCTATTTTCTGAAGCGCGGCGGAGTACATTATAAACTATTGTACTGTTATAATGTAGATATACAGTGCTATTCAAAAGTCCTCTCCCCCCCTCGTATCTTTTGAACGGCTACACTTACATTAATAAAATTTGGAGTGTGAAAATAAAGTTTTGTAAACTTCTCTTCGAATTGTAACAGGTGACGTAATAGTAATAGAGTCACAGAGCCCTCTGGCCAATGATTTTAAATGGGACCTTATGGCAAGTGATATCTCGTTTGAAAGGCATTGACATTGGCTACATAGCCATTATTAATTTTGTTTGGGTTTAAAGTAATTTTGACGGATAAATTAAATACTTATAAATAAAAAATCCGCCGTATTGCTAATTAGGTACTTGTACTTTTGGTCTAAAATGACCCATACCGACTGGCCTACATGTATTTAAGAGTATGTAATATCGCTTAGGGGAGGGTTTACACGATGCGGTTTATTTCGGACGGTAAATTATCAAATAGTGTAAATTCAAAAAAATTAATTTCACACGTGTTTCCAATCGAGTCTAGACTTCCTTTTCCAAAGTTAAAAAAAAAACATTCCCTAATAGCATCTATATAGCTACAGGAATCGTGTTTTATTCTTATATTAAAATATGAAAGCGCTCTCGACTCGACGTAGAGGTAAAAACATTAAATGCTACACGACGATTGGTATATTTTGTGTGAGGTTCAGCGATCGGGTCACAGCGTGGTCAACGACCGAGCAGATCGCGTCACTCGTACGAAGACCGCCTCCAATCTCCATCTCACAGATCGGCCTCTGCTGGGCAATCTTCACTTGTTACTACTAG
This sequence comes from Galerucella calmariensis, assembly GCA_910591675.1. Taxonomy (NCBI): domain Eukaryota; kingdom Metazoa; phylum Arthropoda; class Insecta; order Coleoptera; family Chrysomelidae; genus Galerucella; species Galerucella calmariensis. The sequence continues at coordinate 34,152 of CAJUYG010000266.1, read as the reverse complement.
TATTCTATAACCTATACCGATTAAAATTTTACCGGATAAGTACCTAATACAGGGTAAGTCATGAAGATGCTGTGTGCTACTTCGTATTGATACTTACTAATATACAGGGTGGGATTTATTTTGGTTTGTTGTTTGTACAAAGTAGAAGATTTGAAATATGACTTTTTGGACTTATTCAGATCAAAATTAATCCACTTCTTCGAAAAATTGTTACACAGGTCTAGGTACAGTCTGTCCTGTCGTCTGGATCTTCTTTTACCAAGACGTGGGATTTGGGAGGATCCAAAATAATGAAATATAAGACCGGGAAGAACAAATTAATAAAAAAATATCATATTCATTATTATCTGAGCCCTAATAGACATACAGGGCGTGTACTTAGTTCCAGAGGCTGGCCGAATGTTCATTGCCCCCATATTTTAACCGCTGTTGCCAGAAGCGCAGATTAATATGTACAAATGATATTTTTGTCTTTTTTTTTCGAGCTCATGCACTATTAGGTAAAACTAAACACTTTCATCCGACAACATTGTCTTTTACAGAGAGAATTCACTAGTTGGTGGTATTCAGTATGTTCCCAACATGGAAGGAGTGAGGGTGTTGAAGAAATAAAACAATACAATCGTTATAACGTAACATGTACATCTTAAAATTCATTTTTTGTCAACTTGATCGTAATATTTTTAATGCAGCTATCTAATCGTATATCCCCTTTAAGTTATATTGCGGACTATGACGGTATCGTATCGAATTACAGTCGAACAAAGAGCCGACAACTTTATGTTCGCATAATATAGCTTACATTTTAAAATATTTCAGTCAAAATTTAACAAAAGCTTGTTAATTTTTAGCAAGCTTTATTTTTACAAGGAAAATTTTTAGGTTATGCTGCTTAAAGTGTTCTCTATACTTGAGGAGTGTGTTTATTTTTCTATAAACTAACAATTTCAATGTAAAAATGGTTCTGTTGGGTCCCTAGATAATTTTTTGGAAACTAATTTCATTCAATAATTTTTTTTTAAACATGATAACATTCCTAAACAATGAAGAAATGTAGATAACTGTAACGGATGAAATAGAAACCTGTACATTCTTGAAACCGCTGAAGATGAATCATTTTAAAAAGAATTACTGTTACATGAGTCAGGTTAGATATTATACTTATACTAATATACCAAATTTATCTTTAATATAACTGAGCAGTTGATAAAAGTTACATAAATATTTATTTTACAAGAATCTTTGATAATGTTCAACTTTTGCCTGTACCATAATGTGACTAAATAATGATTGTTTCATTACAGATGATTCACCCTTTATATTCAAACGTTGACTCGTTAATATATTTTAAACAATCAATTTTGGGTAATGAGATTTCGTATTTAGTTGTGTTGAATTTATTTAAAACGCAATATTATCATTATAATAATGAAATAAATATTGCAAATTGCAATGATCCTTGTAAAGATTACTCACACAAAACACAAACCGGTGATCTTGTGTATAATGGTAATAGCGTCATAAGGCCAGTGAATCACACGACGATTGAAGCCGAAGGAGATCGGATTAAATAAGGGGACGCCCAGATAAATAGGCCAGTTTAGAATTTTAATTATGGGAGAAAAAAAAGACATAAGATGTCATCAAATACCTTAACTCGGTTTAATGATGAAAGATGTCGGTAGTTAAGCTTTTGTAGATCAAGGGTCACGTAAAGAATGGATTTCAGTTGACATTTTAAGTTTTCTTTTCTGTTATTGTCATTTATTTATACAATATGTCCCCCGAAGTTGGAATCATGTGGAAAACTTTTTATTATTAATTTTAGGGAAAAAAGTTATTCTCCATAAAAAGTTCTGCATTGTCTAAAACCTATAATACAGTAATCATATATCAAATTTTTCAGTCGTATACGAGGTTTGTCAAAAAGTATGATGTGTTCTTGGTTATATTTTTGAAATAAGGGTAAGTTTCCCCCACCCCACCCCGAATTAATCTTTTAAGGAGCTTTTTATTACCAGCAAAAACTGTTTTTATAAGCAGCACAAAGCTGTAAAGTCACCAAAATAAGTATGACATATTTTTAATATTGACCGCCTCAATTCCCGGCCTATTTTTGTTCTAAAAGGGGACGCCCTGAATAATAGATTAGGGAAGTATTGTAAATATATCGTGTGCGTACTGTTTGACGTTTTATACGCCAGCTCATTTCACTCATCGTACAGGAATCAAAAGATCAATAAGTACATTTTATTCTGTAGCCAATCTGAATTATTTCATCTTTATTTATACCTCGAGGAATTTCCCAGCTTAACCCGGGAAAAAACGTGATTTTTTACAAATATAGACTAGGTATATTTAACCTTTAATTGACATAGTTGAAAGTCCAACTATTTATACTAACACATTAGATAAAGATTGATGAAACTTTCTTACTGACCCCGTATATACGTCGTTCGGAAATCACATTGTTGTCTTTTTATAATTTCGACAAAAAAAAGGGTATCAAAAAGCAAGTCGTTGAGTGAACAACGTCTGTGACGGTTGGTATAAACAAGAAAGGAGACTGCAAAGCGCAGGTGGAGTATGTGGACAAAGCACCTGCACCTCGTGGAATAGTGGATGATAATGTGGACGTGTGTGTGTGTTTGGTGTATGCTCTTCGAGACTGTAACAAAACAACAGGTGAAAATGCAACAAAACGGTCTGTTTAACGCGCTACCATTCGGTGTATGTGTGCGGTTGACGACATCAGAGGCGTTCAAGACCAATCGCCAAAAAGGATACATGATAATATCAAAATTCTTTTTGGAACTTTAGTTCTTTACGTCAGGTTATGTTTGAGCAACCGGGGGTCGCGACGCAAAAGATCTGACCGTTACGTTTCGTTACGTTGCTTCGTTATGTGCGTGTGCTCTCTCCCGAGTCTCTCTCTCGTTTACGAAGCAGCGATTCATATGATTCGGCCGGGAATCGAACCCGGGCCGCCCGCGTGGAAGGTGTGCATTCTACCGCTGAACCACCGATGCTATATTAAAATTCTATGCAAAGCTGGTATTCGCAGTGCTGGTGATCTACTTGAATTTGTTCGGATACATTTTTACTATTATTTCCATAATTTTTTTGCGCGATTGATCTTTTTTGTTTATTTACAGCATCGGTTGTCAGGACAGTAGGTTGTGTTTACTGTTTTATAAGTTTAACACGTCGGTAAGTGATTTACTTACCGTTCAGACGTCGAAAAGTAATAAATAGCATAAAAACAATTTCACCAAAATGCAAAATATATTTTAAACTGATCGAGAAGTATAAATGTCACTTTTGACATTTCGTTCATTTCGAAGAAATTTAAATTATTTTATTCGGAATTTATTTCAATACGATCGCGCAAAAAATGGTATAAGCATCTCGAACGTTAAGGGTAATTACAACGTTTGCATGTAGATTCCTCTCGTAAAATTGGACAAAATGATATGAGGATTAAGGGGTCTAGCACATTTACTTACTTTACTTACTGGCCAAATATCAAATCGGAATTTTTTGATGAAAAAACAAAGAGCCGTGCCCGCCGAACAATTTTTTTGCATATTGCCGCCCGTCAATTGAAATCATGAAATCATTGAAAGAACGTTAAAATTTAATTATTTTTATTATGCCCCTAAATAACGACAATTTTGAAAAATTCAGCTTTTTGTTCTTTGTCAGCTTTTTTTTGTCCAATTATTCCCTCTAGCGTTACATGTCGTGCGCTACTGTTCGTACATACCAATTGGCAGTTGTAAGTACTACCACCATCTGATACTAAAAAACCTGAACTCAACCAAGGACGAAGATTATTTATCTCGAACTGGCGAGTTCCAAAAGGATCTACAAAATCATAATGATAATGGAATCATCCAATTTTTTTATCAGATGTGATAAAGCAATTATTCGACACGATAAAGAATATAAAATTTCTTTGAAAGTATGTTCAGATGATGATGTAACTGAAATACAGTGAACAAAAATCAGAAACCTGAATGTTATTAGACGTTATATAACCAAAGTCTATATATATAGATTTTGATATAAAATCTCGATAAACAAAGCTTTATAATATTGTGTATTGATTATCGAGTATTATAAAGTAAATATCCACAAAAAAACCTAGAAAAACAAGGCAGATTTGATAAACAAAACAATATTAAATTTACGGCTGCATTTTGTTTACGTTTGATGACTTTGGCGGTTGGTTTTTGTACTCAAGGTCATATAATATAATGACTCGACAGTTTGTGTGAATTTATTTAAAAAAAATGATTAGAAATGTAGGTTAATAGATTTACCAGTGCTTCTTTTTAACCAAACCTAAAAATGCCAGACAAAAATAGAAAAAAAAATAGTACGGTCAAAGTTTTATATAAATACCAATAGATTTACAGATCTCGATAAAGCGGAAAAAGCTATATAGTAAGTAGTAGTGAAAAGAGGCATGCAACAAAACAAAAATATTGATTCATATACAGAGCCAGTCATTCAGGGTTAGGGGTCAGACGTTTTTGAATAGAATAGGGTAAGGGAGACCTGTTCCATTCTATTTTGGACTTATTGTGATTGAATCATACCCCGATGAGTGAGTCACAGAGGAATTGTCACTCGGAAAAGATTATCGAACAATGTTTCACAAGGTTGAGTAAATGATGTCAACGTAATTGATAAAATGATAAGGTTTGGACGTAAGTGATATGATGATGATAAAATGGGGCAATTGTTGGATCAGGTGATGTAATGATTTGTCAAAAATTATTTACTGTTATAATAATTCGAAATATAAACAATGCGGTATTGGCAAACTATACAGGGTGTCCCAAGACGAGTTAAAACTAGCTGTATATATGGCAAAGTCGGCTGTAACTTTGTTATTTTAAATGGAACACCCTGTATATTAACACATTTTTAAAATCTACGTGAAATTTTATTACTTTTGTCTGAAAACTTTTTTCAAAAAATGCATATTTTTTTAGTTATGTTTTTTTGTAAAAAATTTGACCGTTGCAGACCCTTGTAAATTATTTTTTTACGAGGATACCCTTAAAGATATGAAAATGGTTTCTGTTCGATTGCTTTTAGCAAGGTCGGACGTATTTGAATCTATGTTGAAAAATTTTTCATCTTATACAGGGTGTGTATAGAAAGTGTTCAAAGTTTAACTTCATAAATATCAAATTTCTTTATTTTTTTAAATAGAACCACCCGGTTTTTTCTATTTATGTGCATTCAGGGGTAAAAAATAAGGCAAATTCATGTATACTTTCCTATACCTAAACCTTACCTTACCATTTTTCGATATTGTCAATTTTAAAGGTACTTTATTCTTGAGTGAAACTAATACTTTTTGACAAACCCTGTATACGACTGAAAATTTTTTAATATTTGATGACTGTATTCTAAGTTTTAGATAACGCAGAACTTTTTATGAAGAATAACTTTTCTTCCCAAAATTAATAATAAAAAAGTTTTCCATATGATTTCAACTTATAGGGGGACATATTGTATATAACAAGAATACATTTAAAAAAAAAATAAAGTGAAAGTGAATTGTAAAGGCTGAGCTCTTGAGCAACTTCGCCTAGATGATTGGATTGTTCAATATGATGTTAAAACTGAAGGTTGCAGTCTTACTTAACAATTCATATACGTAAATTTCAAAAAAAATTATTGGATAATTGCATTAATAACATCAGGGTAAAAATTGAATCTACAATTCTTATTTTGTAGTTTTCATCAAACAATATCTTGTTTTCATTTTAGGAATATATTATGTACCGGGTGTCCCAATAGAAATTGATCTCTGTGTAATTATTTCGACATAACCTGTAATAAGTATCATGCACGTTATTTAAATCTAGATATTTTTAGAAAATTTTAAATAGGAGTACCTAGGTAGGCTGGAATTTTTAATTGGGTTAAAAAGTAGAGATCTAATTAGCAACAGAACAGCGAAAACCAAGAAAAAGAAAAATGCTTAAAATTGAAATGGATATGGAAATAATTAAAAGGCATGGAGATTATGAGAGTTCCAGGGTTGCCATTACCACACTAATTTTTTTTTGTGTTTGACAGTTTTTAATATAAACAAACCAAAATCAATTACAATAGCTTAAGAGCGTGTTCGTCTCCCTTGCCAGCTTTTTTTTTCGTATTCTAAAATGTATTAAATACAAAAATAATCCACTGGTGATGGTTAATATAAATTAATATGAATTACACAAGTTCCACAGCGATTTCGTAACAACTCGACGTTTCAAACGACCATAAAAATCAGTAAAGTCGTAACTGAACACTTTTTTTTCTCTCTCAACCAAACTGGTTATCGTACACTCTCTGTGTATGCGTAAGCGCTCTCTGTACAGGTACAAACTTGTAAAAGATAATAATGGAATAGAAATAAAGTTGAAATGAACTCCGATAAATGGAAATTAGTTTGGACTGAATTGAGAACTTGTAGAGATGGTGATTGGAAAATGGAACTGCTACGATGGTGCACTTTCTATTACAGTTTTTTTTTTCGTAAAGTATGTTTCATCCTAATAATAAAAGGTTTTTGGAACTTTAGCTCTTTACGTCAGGTTATGTTTGAGCGACCGGGGGTCGCGACGCAAAAGATATGACCGTTACGTTACGTTGCTTCGTTATGTGCCTTGCTTGCGTGCGTGTGCTCTCTCCTGAGTCTCTCTCGTTTACGAAGCAGCGATTCATATGCTTCGGCCGGGATTCGAACCCGGGCCGCCCGCGTGGAATGCGAGCATTCTACCACTGAACCACCGATGCTATATTAAAATTCTATGCAAAGCTGGTATTCGCAGTGCTGGTGATCTACTTGAATTTGTTCGGATACATTTTTACTATTATTTCCATAATTTTTTTTTGCGCGATTGATCTTTTTTGTTTATTTACAGCATCGGTTGTCAGGACGGTAGGTTGTGTTACTGGTTTCTAAGTTTAACACGTCGGTAAGTGATTTACTTACCGTTCAGACGTCGAAAAGTAATAAATAGCATAAAAACAATTTCACCAAAATGCAAAATATATTTTAAACTGATCTAGAAGTATAAATGTCACTTTTGACATTTCGTTCATTTCGAAGAAATTTTAATTATTTTATTCGGAATTTATTTCAATACGATCGCGCAAAAAATGGTATAAGCATCTCGAACGTTAAGGGTAATTACAACGTTTGCATGTAGATTCCTCTCGTAAAATTTGACAAAATGATAGGAGGATTAAGGGGTCTAGCACATTTACTTTTCGAAATACAGGGTGTTGAAATTTTGAAAACTTGAATGTCTTAATTCGATAACTTTAAAATGGATGGATAAATTGATTTGATATTTGGCAGGTTGTTTTTAAATGTAAAAGGGCATATTTTGATAGAAATAGTAGTTTGTGCAACTAGTGTGGATATGATGGACATATCGCACGCCGTAGGCGGAGTGCTCAATCGTTCAAGTGCTATTTGGACAATCCACACGAGTCGAACAGCATATTTTTTCTACGACCCACTTAAGAAAAAATCTAGAAAATAAAAATTTCTATAAACTGTAATATAACTTCAAATTGAAAATTTAACAATTCAATTTTATGTTTCCACTAATTTTTTGTGGTAAACGTACAGTTCTTGAATGTCCAATTTGTATAATGCAACGGCTTCCCTTTTTAAATATACGATGCTGTTATAAGTAGATGTTGCCAGTCGGACTCCCTCATGAAGGGTGCCGTACAAGTATCTATAATAATGAATATTCTGCTAAATATTTCAAACGTCTACATGTTGTCGTTATTAGTATCAAGCAGAATAATTATTTAAAAATAAAATTAACAATAAAAAAAAACTTATTCACGGGGAATCGAACCGGGTCTACCGCGTGAGAGTCTGGTTCGCTTACTACTCGACCACCGAGGAATATGCAAATTGTTTATCTATAACGTCAGATGTATTACATAATTTTTGCTTAAAAGGAAGAAAATCTCTCTGACAAGTAGTCAGCTTCAAACCAATCGGAAATCTGTAAGAACGCTTTATGGTCTTTGCGCCGAATCCTGATTGTCAAAGATGTCTGTGATGCTTGTGAGAGCAAACCTAAAGTGGATTCAATAGATATTTATGGAGCTCTACATTATCTCCCATTAGTTGTTAAAAATCATCAAGTTTCATAATATAACAAAATATTCAAGTATATTATTTAAATGTATAATTTTATTCTATATTTAGTTCAATGTCGCTATCCTCATCTAAATTAATTATTATAATTGGTGCAATTCGTCAGGCTTCAAACAGGTATAAAAAATATATTATAAGTTATTTTTTAACCGGTACCCCGACCCATCTCTATATACACAGTGAAAGGAGACTACAATATAAACAGCCAAGTGCATGGTATTGTGGAATGATAATAATAATAATAATAGTGGATTGATAACAAGTGGAAAGCGTGACCGAGTGTGATCTGATGAATACTCGTTATATATTATATGTCGAAGAATCTAAATTTTGAAGGAAATATTTCTGTTGAAACGCGGTCAGAAAAACTACTTAGATCCTGTATATTGTAGATCCTCGGTACTATTCTAGGAATAGATTTAATTTTGCCATCTTTGTCACCCATATAATCACTGGAGCTAAATATTCTTAGCAACTGTACATTTCCGAAAGCTTTTTTCACGTAAACAAATAATTTTCAACTACAAAAGGAATATTCTAATAAAATACAGACCAAAATTAAAATTGTTGGAAATATGGTCGCCGGTGAAAGCTACTACGCCTACCATATAAAGCACCAGCTGTCAATTATATTTATATCTGTGCCTTAGGCATGTCGAGTGTAAGAAATAAGAGGAATATACCAAATATAAGGTTTACTGAGTCAATGAAAACTTTTGTAACAATCAAAATATGATTTCAATTATAAAGAGATGAGGACATTCAAATTTGGCGGTTTCTTAAGTATTTACAATGTTGCCATATCTTTTTTTCGTGGCAGATATAAGGTATTTTTTAAAAATTTAAATTAATAATTATGCAGAATATCTTAGAAGACGTACACATACTTCAGATAAATATTTATATCCAAAAATCAAAACTTACACAATATTTCATCTTCAATCAACAAATTGTTCCTTCTGTATACCGATCTAAACCCTCCCTTCGGATGACGTCATTGCTTTAGGGTCCATCTGCCATATAAATATATATTCATGCACGTGTTCGTCAGATTGTCTGATATTTAATGTTAAAGCTACTGAAGATACGTTCGACGCTAGTAAATTCCACCTATACTTAATAACCTACAATGTAGATTTAATTTTTATAAACATAACGCAATAAATTTAGGAAAGTTTTTTCTATAAAAACGATGATTTATATTTATAGTCCCTTCTATCTATCGTAAAATAAATAAGATTTGTAACTCAGTCGTGAATATTAAAAATCATGTCCAATTGACAATTTCCCTTAACCAGCAACCATAATATGTGAATTCTAGTAGATACCTACTACGACAAAAATATTTACACTTCACGCGGTTGCGCGAGTCGAACTCCATATTTGATGAATCTGATCAGAGACGGCTTCAAACTAAAGTAAATATTTTTTGACTCATGTATTATGTGGAAAATTGGATATTTTTCGAGAAAGACAATGATTCCGATGGGAAGATTAAAAAAATCCCATATTTTCCCACATAATACTTTCACCCTATTCTTAATACACCCCTTGTATATTCTGGTGACATCTACTGTGTTACACTGTTCCGAGTCGCCAGTCTTCCAAGTTCTTCGCCGCATTCCCATACTAGCCGAGATGTCACCCTACAGCTCTGAAGTGCTTTAAGGGCGGCTTGACTGTCACTGTAGGTCCTGTCTGCCTGTTGTTGTAGGCTTGCTTGCTTGATTTCAACAGGTTGTAGTCACCCATGATTGTACGAGGATCGTTTTTTTTTTCAACCTCCGATCGCATATTACGAAGGCCAGACATGCTCGAAGAAACTAGTGTGCGTAGTAGGCGACTGCGCATCTCCTCTTCAATACATTCTTTTGCTTTTGAGCCGTCTGTGTACCATTGAATGGCATTCTTTTCAATAAGAGGGTGTGTTCGGTAAGTCTTGGCCTACACTTGCCGATATAAAGGAGATGCCTCCTAGTGACCTGTTCACCTTCCTGGGAAGGACATGTTGGACGATGACCTAGGAAGACAACTCCTCGGGAAGATGTACATGTGACCTAAGTGCTGCGAGCCAACACTCACCCTCCTTACTCTACAGATAGAGAACTCCTCCCTTTCCAAACTGTTTCTACACTTTGTTGAACACATTTTCTCCTTTGTACACAATCACTTCGAGCCGGACATGTGTTAACTCGAGTATCGAGATCTGGACTGTGACCTTTCGTCGGTGTTGGCGAATAGGCTGATTGTTTTAGGTATACCTACCATATTATTTTCTCTTCTTCCATTTGACGATGGCGTGAAATGCTCTGAGGACATGTATGACGAATTCAATTTCTCAAGGTCAATATAAAGTTCCCATATTAAAAAGGGTCAGAAAAAAATGTACGTATCATAAGTATTTACCATACAACTGGTTTTATAGTATTTAAAATCAATTTTAGAATCCATATTCTAGTTTAGAAGTGTTAAAAGTGAAGAATATATTCTTGTGTTAAAAATATTGCATCATGCATGTTTTTAATATGTACATACATTATCTTTTGATTCATAAATCAAAGGTGAAACGGCTAGCTTCGATAAGTAGAATATGAAATTGTTTATAAAGTGTACACTACTTAACGAGATGATGATGAGTAGTACGAGGGGACAATGAAAATTAGACGACATACTATATAAAACGTACAACAAAAACAGAAAATGAAAAAAAAAACAGATGATGAAGGAGAATGGAAATGTGGATCAATAGAAGAGTGGAATAGGTGAGAAGAGGAGACTAGCTTGAGGTAGGATGGAGATAGGAATGGGTGAGATATTGTGAAGAAAGGGAAGCGTCAATAAAAAATAAGTTTAAAAACAAACATCTACTATTTATTTAATTATAATTCATTCAGTAGTTACCAGAACAGTCTTGGTATTTTTTATTGAATCACTCGACCATGAAGTTTGACCATGGAATATATTAAATTGGAATTGTATTATGAATACACTAAATTAAATTTGTTTTGTATCATTTGCTCGATTTTATTCGAATGATTTATTTTAAAAAAAAAACCATTCCTAATTCACAGTTTCTTTGATGCAGAACATATTTTTGGCCATCATATCATATTTTATAGACTTATACTTATGTTAATGGTTATTAAAAGTAAATTAATTATGGTCAAACGTATTTTGAAAATTACGCAATAGGGTACAAACATAAATTTTGCTATTGGTGGGAATTGACGCTTCAACAGGTCTCCTAACACCTTGCATGCCTTTTTTTCAAAAAAATATAAACTCTACTTTTAAAACGACTTTAAAAATCATAAAATTTGAAAGTCCGCAAAATGCGTTTTACGTCATAAAGATGGCTGCCCCATCCCTTGACGTCACTCGATTTGTTTACGTTCTTATTCGTGTATCACGCTCTGAGTTCTTGTGTCCTAAGCCAGAACCCTTTTGCGGAATTAGCCCCAATGTAATATTGGAAGAAATAGAGAAAAAGAGAAGATCTGACGATTGAAAAGATCTAGTAGGGCTTATACAATCAAAGACTCTTCTGGGTGACTACAACCCCCGTATGTGCTTTGACAAATGATTGAGAAGCCTGCGCATGTCTGATTGGTTTATTAATTCCTTAATTTATATTGCATGAACAGTTAAAATGTAATCTTAATCTTAAATTAATTTTAGTTTAGTTGATATTGAATGAATCCACTTCAAGTGTATTATAAATAAAGTTCGCGTAAAACGTGATATTCGAGATGATTCCTCAACCGAAGTAGAACATTTCTAATTTGGTTTCGTAATTTTTTTTTAAACATCGGATATGATTTTCTAAATGCAGGTGAAAGTAACGGCTTATTGTTAATAATAATAGAAGGTTGCAATGTTTCTATCGGAGTGTTGGTAAAATGGGTCTTACTAGAAATTTTACGACGCAGTTATATCGTTTATATACAGGGACTTGACAAAAAAAAACAACAAAAACAACAAGAAACTTGTTTGTTTTTTATAATTTTTTCGTAAAATTTCAGGTCAAAGTAATATTTTGTGCCTGTAGGAGTAGACCTCATTGCCCCTGTAATGCCAATGCATGCAAGTCTTTGGACCTTGCTTAGTTTTCGCATAGCAGAGAATTGTCTGATCTTTGGCCACCATACTAGAGATATGCATATGTGATCCTGGGAATGACAACCATTTTGTACAGCCAGAGTACCATGCTGGGTCTAAGTCCCCATTTAGTGCCGTAAGTGCGTCTGGCAACCATGAAGGTCACCTCTGCTTTCTTGATCACGTGCTGGAGGTGTCGGTTCCAAGTCAAGCTTGGGTCTAGGATAACCCCAAGATATTTTACTTAATCCGACAATCGTATTGGTTCACCTTGAAGCGTCAGAGGGCCAAGTCCTTACCTTTTCCCTCTTCTGGTGAACGCAATTATCTGTGTTTTCGAAGGACTAATACGTAGCCCTTCTTGTACAGTCCAGCCTGTTACTACATTTAAAGCCATCTGGAGTCTGTCTCTGGTTGTACTGTTGTATTTACCTTGGGATAGAATTACCAGGTCGTCTGCATATTCTATGGTGTTAAATCCTTCTCTGTGTAGGGTTCTGATGAGCCCGTCCATGACCAGGTTCCACAGCAGCGTTTAGAAATCATAAACAATTAAAAAACAAGCTAAGGTTATCGCTAAACACCTAGGGTACTTAAGATTCTCTGGGATACTTGATAGAGCATCTTCCATAAGAACCAAAAAAGTGCAAGAAAATATACATATCGCGAAAATTCTATTCGAGACTTACGATTTACAGAAGTACGACAAGGAAAATATGAGAAAAACTACTTAAAAGAGAGAGAAGATATGATATGATAGCAGCGTTGCCAGTTTAAAATGTTCGGTACGTTATTTAAGGAATAAATATCTTATTTTTAATAATTATTTTTTGCAAATTATATTGTTCCATGTCAACTAATATTGACTATATATTCTAAAAATACATTCCTAGCCCTTCCATAACAAACGTCTCTTGACATTTGTTATGTAAACAAAAAAGTTTGTGGCTTGTTTCTATTTTTTTTTTTATTTTAAAATCCAAGTTTGAAATTTTTCTTGCTATACTAATAATAATAAACATATGGAGACGAAAATAAATTGGACTCCAGTCATTTGGAAACTATTTAAAAACAACGAAAGGCGTTGGGGGATATATTTAGTTTCATAAGTACACTTCATAGAATCGGAACATTTTCCGGTATATCGTTGATAAAAATAAAACCTTCTATTTATACTTTTCTACGTAAAAAATGTATTCCATATCTTTGTTTATTCACCCTATATAATTTAAAGGTATTTCAATTTAATAATATAATAAAATCATTTCCTATTCTGTTCAATTCGACAAATTAATATTTTTTATTCAAAATAAAACCACTGGTTATAGCTTTCTTTGTTTTAAGATACCATAAACGGTAAACGAGAATCTACCGATTGCTATGGTGGGGTTAAGGATATTATTATTCCTATAGTCGACCACAGAAATACTAATTTGAGTCCATATACCAGGAGTATCCAGTAAATTATGAAGCATAACAAATCTATTGAAGATTTTAAAGCTTTCAAGGACATTCGAGGCTCTGTATCTGTAGAGTAGGGAGAGTCAGTGTAGGTTCATAGCACTTAGGCCACATGTAACTCATTGTACATCCTCCCGAGGAGTTGTCCTCCTAGGTCATTCGTCCATCCTGTCTTTTCCAGGAAGGAGGACAGGTCACTAGGAGACATCTCCTTTATATCGGCAGGTGTAGACTCAGCGAAAACACACTTTCTTATTGAAGATAACTCCCGACACTCGCATAAGACATGCCTAACAGTTTTATCTTCCTGTTCACACATCCTGCATAGAGGTGTGTCCACTAGCCCCATAGTATGGAGGTGTTTTCTTAGTTAACAAAAAAAAAATTGTATTCCAAGTATTGCATTGTTCCAGTGTGTAAATCAACGTCTATTATAACTCCAGACAAAATATTTGTTACTTTACCTGGTGGCGCAAGCAAAAATACACTTAAGAGAAGGGCATTACTTTTGTTTGTGAAGACCATTTTAATGTAGGTACCTACTTCTATGCTGTTAATTTTTATTCTTAAATAGTTTGAGGTTATGTACCTATATGTCTAGGAATCAACCATAAAAACATTTTCTTACGACCACACATCGAAATATGATTGGTATATATTATATAAATAAACATAGCTTAAATCGTACGTACGATAATGCTTCAACTCCTCTTAATTCCTCTGCATTAAAGCAGCTGTTTGACTTCATAAATTTAAGCAGCATAAATGAGTCTACTTTGGGCAAGTTATCGGTTTGTGCTTTTACAAAACCTTCGCTAGCCATATATTTACTCACAAAATATGAAAGAATCGTCACTGAACACTGAACTAGTAAATAAAATATATTCTTCCAAAAGTTTTAAAATATCCTCGGAAATATCGAATATTTAAGACCACTTTCCACTTTACGTTGACTTTTAGAAATAAAAAAAGCACATACAAACACGTAATGGTCTCAACCAAACATATAAATGATATTTTTACGTCGATGAAACAATCAATAGCTGATTAAAATACAATATAAACACACAACTACACATAACCTAATGCAATACCGGCCATATTGACATAAGTAAACACAAGAGATATGACATCACTCGTATCATCGGTAGCATTCGGAAATCCTCGGGTTGTGGTCGGAAAGTGCATTGGAATTTGATTTTTATTTTAAAATTTGGGAGTAATTTCCAATAAAAAACTGGTTTATTTCCTATTATTAGTAATTTTTGATATCATTTTGATTGAGATACCGGCCAGTTTTGTTTGAACCACGCTGGTATTGTTTCCCCTTCCCCACTTAATCCTTAGGATTAGTGCTCTGGAGTAAACTCCACATCCTGAGCCTTCTTTCGTTTTTGAGCCATCTGTATATATGGACATTCGAGGCTAAAAAGTTTTCAATTTTCCAAAAAAACAACACAGACATGAGGTCATGAAGATTACTTTTAAAGAGATATGTTTGAGAAACTATTAAAACTAAAAAAAATTATTATTATTCTGAAAAACTAAGCTTCCTTATAATATCTGTGAAATAACTTGAAAAATGAACATATTATTATTAAAACATTTACGTATTTCTGAGGTTGACTATATAAAACAACTAACTGACTATAGAAAATTAAATCGGGTTTAATAATGTGATGTGAGCTGGGCTGTCTGCATTACTTGATAGTGAGCTCACCCAAGGTAAACGGGTATTTCATTTAACCTCTTCACAAATATCGAAATAATGATTTTATAAAATGTCACAGAGTGTCTTTGGGAAATTTAAAAACTATATAAATATTTAAGTAAGATACGTAAGTTTTCAATTAAAAAATATAGAAAAGCATAAAGAATTTTCACGTTTTTAAAGCAATTTATAAAAAATTCCGGAACTTATATCTAAAACTCCAAAATATTTCTTGGACTAAATATCCTAATGATGACACACGAAACAGTAATTCAATGACTAACTGTAACTATAAACACACTCTCACACAAATCAAGCGCACACAGCTAGAGGAGGAAGGAGGTAAATATTCTCCAATACGTACCGTCTATATTTGTCGAAGGGCATAGGAATAGGACGGCGTTCGTCGGGACGGTGCTGACGTCAAACTGACTCCTAAAAATAATATTCAACGAATCATTTAATGAACGCGAGCAACGACCATCGCTTTATTTTTGTTTTACGTTATAAAGCGTTAGGTATGCTGGGAACTCCGAAAAAAACAAAGATAATAACCTGGCTTAAAAAGGATTGTTAATAATTGTGATTTTAACGCCATCTAGAGTTGATTTTTTAAGTTACTGATAGGAGAAATTGATAGCTCTCGTTGAGTAGTTGCATTTTGATATAAAAAACATTAAAATCGGTTCAAAACTGACCGAGAAAACTGATTTTAAGATTCTGATTGGATTTGGTAATGACAGGGGGTCAAAAAATAGAACAGAAAACTATGAAGGTTCCATTCCATCGGCTTTTCCGTTTAGCGAAGCCACATTTATGAATAATAAATAATATAACGGAATTTCCGACGACTGGCCTACGTACACCAACCAATGGGTATTCACTGTAAGTCACTCAACCATAACAAAAGTCGTATACCTAAAATTATATTCTACATTCTAGATAATCTCTCTCGATTATTGTAGACGTTTTTAAAAAAAAAAACAGTAATAATATTGCATTATTTCGTGTAAATATTAAACAAACAAAAATATTATCTTGCGATAAATACAACAAACACTAGGTATAGATTAGATTAAAAATGTGAGTACACGAAATGTTGGTAAAATTAATATTTTTTATTTCAATATATACTTAATGGGTTCATCCCTCGTAAGTTCGTCCTTCCTTAGACTTATTTGTATTTTTTTATTATCTGTCACCTGCGAATGAATCACATTTAGCATGATATTGCTTTATCGAAAATCGATCTATAGGTATGAACAGATTTTTTAACACGACTATCATCATCATCCGTTAACTCAACTTTAACCCGAAATAGTGTGATGTAATTTTTTCCGTATTAAAAATATGACACGTTTATTTCCAGTTGTTGGAAATACCTCGAGTACGCAGGAGTTTTATGTGAATATAAACTAATTTTAGTTTATGACGTCTACCAGCAGCGTTGCCGATAAATTACTATGTTTTATCAATTGAAATTACTAAATAAATTATTAATATAGTGAAGCTATTAAGTAGGTACCGCCATTTTAGCGATTGAAGTACAATTCTGATTGCTATTACACCATTATTATACAAAACGGTATAAATAGTGATTATTTTGATAGAAACATATTGTTTGAACACGCAATCCAATAATCTTATGTCTTCAACAAATCTATTGATAATTATTTTAAAGGCTTCATGTTACTCGATTGCAGATATGATATAGGAAACTTATTACCATTAATATATTGATATAAAAATTAATTTATACAAACAATGATAAATTTTTTCCTGAACCATAGCTAGGAATATAATTTATTATCATTTATAAGTAGGTATTTTCTACAACAAATTTATACAGAAATAGGTAGGTATTACCTTAGATTTGGAGGGAAAACCAAGAAGTATTCAGAATTACGAAGAAAAAGTAATTTCTTCACTGTATTTCTAACGACAATGGATGTACCAAGTCTTCGGTAGATGAAATTGGTATTTTTGCACATTTAATATCACTAATTACTACACTTATTAACACATTTTTAATTTTTTTGGGACGCTTACATTATTTAATTAGCAAATCTAAGCAAATGGCCGACTGTACTTCAATTGTTTTCCATGTCCCACCCCACCAGTGATGCCAATTTAATGAAATTTGGAAATTAAGACTTACCACCCAAAAATGTTATTCGTATTTTTAATAATATAATTAAGTCTTTACTCTATTTTATATTCTGGAAGTAATTTAATTATTTAAAATTAATATAATAGTATCATGAAAATTGTGACCAGACTGGTATAGAAATTTTTAACACTCTTGATATTTAAATTTTCATAAATATTCTAATACCTAGGAAAAGTTTCAGTATCAGTACCAGAAGATTAAAAGATCCAAAAATATATATCCAATTCTAATTTTAACAATTCTAATCTCTCTACCAATTAAAAAATGTAATTAACAAATCTATTGCGAATCACATAATACACGAGGCTTTCGGTATTTGGCTGTATTCCCATACCGTTTAGACGAGTTAATAAAAGGGGTAGAGTTCGGAAATATTCGGCGTCAGTCAGACAGGTCTGGTAAAATCATTTGCTTATTAAACACCGTCTTTGTATTTTACAGTCGTTATCAGTAAATTGACGATATATTTTTCGATATGACAACACCGCTGGCACTCAACCTTCACTCTGTGAATGCGTTTATGGCCTGCAGATGGCAGCATAAGCCGGAGTAATGCTTCTCGCGCCAAAAGGACGGCTGAATGACCCGCCAAGTGTTGGCCTAGGTATGGGTAAAAAGTATTAAAAGAAAAAATATTTAGTGGATTACCTAAATCAGCCATGGATTTAAAATCTGGCTTTTTAAGGATGTTTACACGGCGTGGTTTTTTATATAGTAATAACGTCACTTTCCATTGATTCGAAGTTTATGGTCTGGGAAGTTTTTAATTTTAGATCGTTTTTTAATACCTACATTGCGTTTTTGTACTTAGAATAACTACAAGGTGAGTCCAAATATTATTTTAATCTTTGCGTTGTTTTTAAACCAATTATATTTCGTGAATAATGACTTTAAATATATCCGTTAAGTCTCCTTTATGAATTAGTCATGTTCTAGTTTACAGTTTATAAAATTTTATCATGTAACAGTAATACAACAATAAGATGCATTTTATTTACTCAAGAAGTCACCAGTCGTGACTCCCGATGACCGTGTTTAGACAGTTTGTAAGTACTTACGACTCAGTTCAGTTCAACGGTACCTATACGAATTAGAAAACACCTACACTGCTCTCGAGAGAAATTTAGAACAGACAAATGGAGAAATTCATTATACAATCGAAGAAATAAATATACCCAGCGTTTTTACCTACAGTACGACTTATAAAATAATATTGACAGCAATTTTTTGCACATTTGACAGCTATAGCGTAATTTTTTCACTGCAATAACTATTTATTACCTGTTAGAACCAAGGTCATCGCTTAATTTAATGAGATTAATATTATAATTAAACTGTTGAGGGTGTATAATTTTAATTAAAAGTAGTTTTTGCATTAAATGATAATTTTATTTGGGAAATAAAATGTCTTTGGACACCTACGTAATGTTCAGCATGTGGTTCGATTTGATTTCCAGTTAGGTATTCTCTTTTACGTTTACTATACACGAAGATGTGTGGGTGAAAATGAGGGGAAAATGTGCGCAAATCCTCCACCGTTAGTATTGATTTCCACCCACACGCAAACTTTTAATTGTTTCATTTCCAAATAAATTATTTCGGCGATGAAATCGCTCTTCGTATCTTAATAGTCCATGTTTAATCCAATCGAGTTAATTAAGTTTTTTTCCTCGAGGTAGTAGATATTAAAAATCACTTTCATATAAAAATGTTTAATTTTTAATATGAATTTACCTACCTACCATCATAAACATTTATATAAAGAGTATTAGCTCTAGTTTTTAAATTGTTATCATAATTTTTCGTCCAATATGTGACAATTAATAATAGCAGAAAAGAAATGCAAAGTTTTTTTAATTTATTCCTTTCAAACTTTCACATTGCAAAAAATTTAATTTAATGTAGCTCAAAATACTAAGTAAAATATTAACTAAACCACTCCGACATCTATCGGCAACCTAAAAAAGATAATTCAAACCAAAAATAGTGCTGACATCTAGTGACGATCGCTAGAAATCTCCTGTAATATGTTGAGATTCTTAGGTAGCCATTTTTATGCCACTTTTAACAAATAAATAAATAACTTTATACACTGCTATATATTATATTTAATAGATAAAAACCTGTGTGAAAATTTAGAATATAATAAAAAATAATATTTCATTTGACATTGATTTATCTTATCTGAAAGTTTAGCACCATACTCATTTTTTTAATTGAAAGGTCAATTATTTAGGTCATTGAAATAAAAACTCCTTATAGAATCATTTTGTATATAGATTATTTATGTTATAAAATCAATCAACTTGATACAACTTTTTTAAATTGTTTTAAAAATCGTAAAATTAAATACAAAAAAGCAACGTTAAAGGTGTTGCCTATATAGAAGGATACTAATAACCAGTGATTTATAATATTCATCAGATAAGAATAATCGACAATTTCACATAAATTATTAAGGAGAGCACGATAACAATATAAAAATAGAGAAACTAAAGCTGACTAAAGCATAATCACTCTTATAGGTACTATATTAAAAAAATTACGTAGCACAGATAAATATTATCAACATAATTTTAAATAACACTTCCGGTATGATATTTTCAACATTTCTTTCCATAATATATTCAATTTCTACGAAACTTATTACTCTACAGTACAATGTATTTCACAATACTCCAAATTTATGATTTATTACATCATTTTTCCAGTAAAAAACATTCATGCAACACTCAATACTTCAATAAAACCAACAGGCGTTATAATCTAGTGGGAATTATTTGTGATATTCCAAAAGCTACTAGAGAAGACAGAATTAATGGTTATTTAAGAGAAAGACGCAAAGGAGATACATTTCTCTATTTGTAGTACAATGTGTGTAGGTTAAATCAGAGATAGCATGGTCAAATTATACTTTCAAATATGTTGAATATCGATATCAGGTGATTTGTAATCGTGTAAATAGTATACGAGAATCACAATCCGTGACGAGAACCTTCGAACCCGTCGATCGTATGGTGGTTCCCAGTTGTCTGACCGCCAGCCGGCTAATAATACGGTAAATAACCGATTTAGAAGGTTTAAATACGTCGCAGTTCGATCGTCGCATTTATTTCACAAAAAACTTTCAATAATTAAACAACAAATTTAAAAAAATAGCCGATATGGTGGTACCTATAGATCGCGTGCGAACCTCCAAGTCAAAACAATACGTGGGAAATAATTTAAATTTAAATATTAACGAAAATGAAAATACTATAATGTTAACTGGAAACAATTGTAAAGTTACCTTAGAAGAAAATCGCGGAAAAGTGAAAGTAGTGGGTAATAACTGTGAAATTGTAGTTTTAAAAGGTAGTGGAAATATAAAATACGTTGGAAATTGTGGAAAAATAGTATTGGGCTTGGGAGTTTCTTCGAAAAATGTAAATTACATAGGAAACGAAGGTAATGTCACTTGTGTGACAGATTGGACTGAAAATAGAAGCGACAAAAATGAAAATACACATAGAAACTACTATTCAACCAGTGAAAAAAGGATGCCTATAAATATAACCAACGCCAATACTATTAGGGTGACTTCTACATCGCATATACCAGAAAATTTCAACATTGTATTACAATAACAAAGAGAACGACATCTTTACTACTCCAGTATTAAGTTAAATTGTTCCTGTTTACTTTCTTGCCAATAATAAGACACATGCCAAAGACGGACTACTTAATTTTCCTATTTATTTATTTTCTATTTATTTTAAATAAAATATTATTTGATCACACTGTATTTTTATTTAATTTAAAAGTTCGAAGTACCTATATCGTGTAATATATCAAATGAAAGGGCGTAATGCGAGGATTTCAAATATATATTGATTATAATTTTAAAACGAATAGCTTAAAAGATATTTGGGAGAGTAGATAAAAATAATAACTCCCAAATAACTGACTTGTCACTTACGTATTATACATTTTTGAAAACAACAATACAATACAAGAATGAATAGGGTGTTGCCTAAGACACTGGGTGGGGTGACTATACGGGGGGTGGTTAAAGTTATAACATCTACATATATGAGCAAACATACAAATGTTTTCAGGGCTGGATAGTTTATGGCGATGATTCTTAAGCAAGGTACTAGGGACGTGTACTAGGTCTATTATACCAATCAGCTAAATAAACAAATTAAAATTGGTAAACAGGATTGAATAAATATTTGTGTGATTTGATAATTTTGATGTAGTTCCCCATGATAATGACATCACATCATTATGAACAATTTGAAAATAATAATGTGTCGATTATTCTGAAAAAATAAAGAATAATTGATAATCATTTTGTTTGTTTCAGTGAAAAATGTTGATATTGTGGTGTTAAGAGAATATTTTTGAAGCATGACAGGAAAACATTTTTATTTAGTCAGATTTTTCATCAGAAGAGGTATATATAATTATTTCAAAGATTTATTAGACCTTCAATAAGTTCCTTATCTATTTATATTATATTAGAATCGATATGGATAATAATAAACTCAAGTGTTTGCAATCATCGCTACACAAAAAACATTTTTCCACTTGACTTGACTGAGCATAGAAACTTTGTAGGTATGAAAGATCAAGAGACGATCGAAGACATTTTATATGGAAATGCAATTTAGGCAGGGCCGGCCTGAGTAGTGTGCGACATTTTATAGCTTTTCCGGAGGGGCATAAAATTGGACAGTTTTGTTGAAAAAATAATAAATTTGGCGAATTAATTAAAGATAATTAAATGTAATGTTCCAAAAGGTACAAAAATCCATAAAGACTGTGTTTCCAGACTTTAAATTTTGAAAATTCTCACTCCCCCCGGGACGGGTTTAAAATGTGATGTCAAGATGTGATTTTTTTTTTCGATTTTTTGACTCATCTAACTAAACTCTATATTATTAACCTGTAAATTGATGTTCCCTTCTTTTCGTGCCTACAGTCCCATTATTGTTGCGAAATGTATAAAAGAATATAATAAAACATTACAATAAAAACAATACAAAACAACCAAACCACAGATCTAAAATATAACAAAATATTTGCATAACCTCAGGGCGAATGTCGGTCATGTCAACTTGTCGATTGGTAGACGTCATCATAGATAACATAACACGACGTCATGTCCTTTCGGCAAGTGATGGGCGATATTAAAATCACTATTACACAAACACTGTTTACTAAATTCATAGTATATTGTTAAAATAAACACGTCAATGTATATAATTAGTATAATTGTTAATAAAAACTAGTGTTTTTCCCATTTTCATTGATCATCCGGTAAATTCCACAGAAATCTTGGTTCTTCTTTTCTCTTCTTTGTTCTTTTCATTAGAAGTAATAGAATTGATTTCTGTATCGTCAACAGGGGAATCAGTTTGGTCGGTATTTGTATTTTTATCATTTTTTTCGATCGACATTCCACTTCCTTTATCCGAAATATTTTCGTTGTCTATGTTAACTTGTTTGCTGTCTTTACTACGATTAGATGCGTCATCCCTTCCAAATCTGTCAGGATCTGATAAGGATTTTTCACGATAGGATGTTATAGTTCTTCGGTTGCTAGGTAGATCGCTACTAAACTCAACGTTTATCGGTGATTTATGAATACTTGTGCTACTTAGTCGCGGTCGACGAACACTTGCTCCTTGTTCGACTGCATTTAGAGTGAAAATCGAGCCGAAATACACATTCTTTACGAGAGGATACTCCAATAGAACCTTTAAAAATAAGATTATTCGAAAAGTAAAACATTTTTGTAAGGTTAAAATGCTTACATCAGCTTGATACATTCTAATAAGCCCGGAATTAACTTTTGACCACGACGAAACGCCACTGACATTCCAAAGTTGATTCGAATGTTCGGCAAAAGGACCCAATTTTATACTTCTAATGTACTCAATACAACTGAAGAACATATACTGTTCGGAATGCGCTTTTACTGTCGGCGCTTTTAAAAAAGAAGTTGGATCAAGGTCAGCATGACCTATAATATATATTTGAGCGTTTCTAAAGAAACATGGAGGCCATTTATATACGTACCAATAAGCTGAGAACTACCCCATATAAATGGTACGAACTGATAATCATCCAAACTCCATACCCCATGACTTCCAACAGAATCCATTTTGAAAATTTGTTGTAGCTTTCGAACTACCTCTAAATATCTATAATTTACGAATTAACTTAAAAAAGAAGCAGATTTAACTCTATAGATGCTGCATCTTGTTTTCTGTGCAAATTATCCCCTGTGATATTACCCAATAAAGGATAAAAAAGAAGAAGAATAAGCGCATTAACATTGTTACCAGCCTACAGGAAGTACTTTCAACTGTCAGTTGGTTAACCGTTTATAAAATAGAATAACTTAAACAAAGCAACAACCTTACGAATACTTTACAAGCCGTCGCAGGACCGTCTGTAACTTTTAAAAATCCAATTTTAAAAAGAGAACATAAAAACATTAGAAATGATAATTCATGACCTGTACCATAATCGCATCTAACTGAATTACCAAAACCTTCAATCAAGTATACCATGATTTCTGGTATAGCTCGAAAAGATACTTCCGGTACTACCTGTTGTAATAGCTTAATGGCGCCCTAAAAAAAGTTATATGTGGAGTTATATGTATAAACTTCGATGTCTTTCTGTACTCACGTCTCTAAGTCTTCC
Organism: Galerucella calmariensis; assembly: GCA_910591675.1. Taxonomy (NCBI): domain Eukaryota; kingdom Metazoa; phylum Arthropoda; class Insecta; order Coleoptera; family Chrysomelidae; genus Galerucella; species Galerucella calmariensis. The sequence goes on along the minus strand of CAJUYG010000266.1, from coordinate 9,813 downwards.
ATACCATTCTCTGAACGCCATTGTATGCGAATTTTCTTCGTATTCATTTAGGGACGTCTCAAAAATCCAAGATTCTAAGGTATCCAAAAGTTTACAAACTTTTAATATTTCCGGAGAAGGGTCAGCGCTTCCTTCTTCATTGGTTTTACCTTTAATCGAGTCATTTAAGGTGTATACAAATCCTAAATATTCCTAAAAAAGTACGTAGTTACTTCAATCAAGGGTATAACTAATATTTATACATCTTACGTAATATGCTTCAGAGTTCTGCCAATTTTGCATATCATCATTAGTTTTAATCAACTTATTGGGCATGAGGTAAACATGATTATCAATTTCTACAAATTAATTAATTTGATAATTATTGTATTCAGTTTAAATTTACCGTAATTACCAGGAGCTGTCTGCATTTTTCTTCGTTATTTGACAATGACATTTAAATTTATAACTAAACCTTCTTTTGTATAGCAAGTGTAGTTATTTGATTTAGTGCTTTTTTTCAACGTTTTTTAGTTGCTTAGGTATTTTAAAAGCTGTATATGACTGTTTATAATAAAAAAGATCATTTAATCAATACAAAACAACCAAATTAAATACAAATTTAACCATGCAAATAACTGTTTTTCCTCAGGGCTATTGTCAACTGTCAGTTGTTAAACATGCCCTATTAACACAGAATACACCAGCTTAACAAGAAGCGAAAGCCGGCAAAATGTCGTAACCTTCAAACTGACGTTGACAGATAACGGATCAAGTTACACTGGCGCCATAACTAATAAATGTAATTTTGTAAACAAATTTTATCGCTCAAAACACAAAAAAATATGTGAATAAGTAATCAAAAAGCTTAAAACAAAGAAAATTCTATGGTTAACAATAGAATCACATGTCATTGACAGATAACGGGCTTAAAATGGCAACTGTCAGACATGCGCACTCAGAAAATGAATTGTAAAATAGCACAAGCTTCGTTTCTTCTTGGGATGGTGTATTCTAGTACTGGCACACTATAGAATTCTACCCGTTTCTTCCTACAGCATCATTCTAACCATTATTCTCTCACTCTGTATATTGTGGACAAGTCTTTTTTTATTCCTGACTTATTACTATGAAATAATTTGAACAAGTTGACAATATAATTACATTCGCCTGGAGGTTAAATGAATATTCAGACGTCGCGTGTACTTGTCCCATCATTGTATGTTTGGTTGCCTATACCACGAGGGTTATATTATATTTTGAAAATGAACTAAAACGGTTTATTTTCAAAATGCTTCCCGTTAAGGTATACGCACTTTTACAGGAGTACGAATTCAATCAATAACGATCTGTCGTTTGGAGCAAAATAAAAACTGTATGGTGGATGATATTCAAATTCTATGCAACCATAACCTGCCTAAAGCGGAGAATTTATATATACAAGAAAAAGAAGAAGAAAATAAAACCCAAACGAGTAATTTTTTTTAAATTTTATTAAAATAAATCAAAGACAAATAAATATATTTTAATCATACAGTACATCAAGTATTATTCAATCTTCAGTACTACCATCTTTTTCTTCAGAAAGATCCCTGGACAATTTAAAATCGGTACTTATTCTAGCAAAGTCCGACGACGATTTAAAAGCAAACTTTCCAGTGTCTTTACTTTCTCTCTCATTTTGACTGGTTTCAGCACTAAAACTGATTTTATTCGGAGTAGTACTACTACTTTGTGATTTATCGTCTAATTCCGATGAAGAAACCTTAGCTTCCAGATTACAGTAGTTCATTTTGGGAGGTAATTTGTTCAACGCTTGAAAGCTGGTTATTGGCCGAATAACCTCTGGTGCTGTGAACGGTTTTAAAGTGAATACCGAGCCGAAAAAAATGTGTTGGACAAGCGGAAATTTACCCAGAACCTATAGAAATATAAAACCAATTCGTAAATAATGAATAAGTGGTGAGTAAATTCAGCTTACTTCTGCTTTATACATTTTTATAAGACCGGAATTAATTTTGGACCAAGTGGATACTGCGCTGATGCTCCATAGTTGATTAGAATGTTCAGCAAACGGTCCCGTCTTTACTTTATTAATATACTGAATGCAGCTGAGGAACATATACTCAGACGCAAACTTATTTACGATATTTCCATTTAAAAAGCAAGTAGGTTCAAATTTACCATTTCCTAGTAAAAATATTCAACATATTAAAGTAAAATATATAAAAATAGTGATTCTAACCTATAAATTGCGAACTACCCCAAATAAAAGGGACAAATTGATAGTCGTCCAAGCTCCAAACACCGTGACTTCCAGCTGGTTCCATGTTATAAGTAACTTGCAATTTTCTGGACAGCTCTAAATATCTAAAGTTGACTAAATTATTGAATACATTTTTTATTAATAGTTAAACTAACCTGACAAATACTTTACAAGCAGTTGCAACTTGATCGTCTGTTTTTAAAAACCCAATTTTGAAAAGGGCACACAAAAACATTAAGAAAGACAGTTCGTGTCCTGTTCCATAGTCGATTCTAGTGGAATTACCAAAACCTTCTATTAAATAAATCGATATTTCTGGTATAGATCTGTGTAAGTGATCTGGAAGCATAGTTTGGAGTAAATGTGTGGTGTCCTGAAACATTTTTAATAAGGTATTGATATGATTTGTATATTATATACATGTACCTGTTTGAGTTTCGAATACCATTGTCTGTATGCCTGATTACCAAAGCGTTGGGGTTGGTTTATTGGAGGAAAATCTTCTATCCATTTATCTAGGGTTTCCAAAATATTACAAACTTGATTAACCGCTTCTGAAGCATCTCCACTACCTATTGAGTTAGTCTTGTTTTTTATAGATTCACTTATAGTACATATAAATCCCAAATATTCCTAAAAAAAAGAACAATAATTCTAGAATAGTTACATACAATATAAGAAAACTTACGTGATATGCTTCCGACTGTTGCCAGAGCTGCATATCCCCAATATTTTTTACCATTTTACTTGGAGTAACATATGTATGATCTTCAGGGACTGTAATGAGAAATGTTTAAAGTAGATTTTGGACATATTCATTAACTTACCTAGCCCAGAATTTTCAAGCTGTTTTGCCATAACTTTTTAAAACTTTAAGAAATGTAAAAAGTTAACCTCTCAGTTTTAAATTATTGACATTTAATGTGACATTTCAGTTCGCAAACAAAAAGAGGCGCCTTTTGCTTTCCAAGTTTAGTTCTATGAGCTGGTGTAAAGTTTTTACACCGGAATTAGTTTGTTTTGGCTCGTGAATTGTTCGTTACGCAATATTATGTAATTTATTAATGTATTTATTATCTATGAAAGCAAAGAATAGACAACAGCAAGAAGTAAAGCCCGACGAAAGTCCTTTGATGTTGAAGGGCCAAAAATAAATAACCTTGAACTTGACAGCTGGCATATAGTGAGAAACAGACGCTTTATTCGAAGTATGTTTTATCTATGAGTAGATTACCAATAAAATCATTTATTATTATTATTATGATTCGAATCACACTGAGAAAGAGTATTTTAGCATAAAGGTGCGTTTTATCAAATGTATTATACGTGAAAAAGATCATTAAATGAATAATGACCTATAATCAGCCTTTAATCCAATTTGACTATGTAAAGACCATAAGAAAGAGGCGAACGTTATCGTATGACATAATTTTGGTCCTTCGAGCCGGATATTTAAAAAAAAAAACAAAGAAAATCGTTTAAATATTTTATTGAAAAATATGTAGGGTATATATTAAATACTATTCAACAACAAATACATGATTTAACAAGCAATTTACGCATCGTAAGTTGAAGCGGAAACGTTTCCTCCATGACCCGTCCAATTGGTATGTATGAATTTACCTTCTTGTCCCAATAATTCATAAGTATGCGCCCCGAAATAGTCTCTTTGAGCTTGAAGAAGATTAGCAGGCAGACGTTCTGATCTGTAACCGTCATAGAAAGCCAAAGCGGTACCTAGAGCTGGAGTTGGAATGCCTAAAATCAAAATAATTAATCATCATCCATAAGTTATTCGAAGATAAAGCTTACCAAGATTGACAGCAGTAGATACGACATTCCTCCATCCAGCTTGAGCGTTCGTAATCGCGTTCAAGAAAAAAGGATTCAACAGTAACGATTTCAAGTTGATGTCTTTATCGAAGGCTTCTTTAATTTTTCCAAGGAATACTGATCTGATGATGCAACCTCCTCTCCACATTAAAGCGATCGCTCCATAGTCCAGGTCCCAACTGTGTACTTTGGCGGCTTCTCTCAATAACATGAAACCCTGCAAATTACAAAAATTAAACAAAAAACAATTAAGATTTCATAACTCAACGTACTTGTGCATATGATACGATTTTGGCAGCGTAAAGAGCTTGTTCTAAATCATCTAAGAACTTCTTTTTATCGCCGGAGAATTTCGTCGCAGGTCCTGGTAGTTTGGTGCTGGCGTGTTGTCGTTCGTCCTTGAGAGCTGAAAGACAACGACTGAAGACGGCTTCTCCGATTAGAGTCACCGGCACGCCGTAATTGAGTGCGGAAATTGCGGTCCATTTTCCCGTTCCCTTTTGACCGGCGGTGTCTCTGATCTTCGGAAGAAGATATTCACCTGGAAAATTAACATGTACTTTCAAATTAATTTTAATAGGCTTTAATTTACGTTAAAAGATATCTTATCTATAGAAAACACTTAATTATTTCTTTTAAAAAATACGTACTTCAATATTTATCTATAAGATAAATGAGTTTTAAATTAAAAAGTAATTATATACATGACTTGTCATAAACTGTGAAAATTTCCCATTGCATTGACAAGAAGAAGCCACGTGAAGTTTGCCAACTGTCTTCTTCTTGTTTATCTGTGTCCCCTCGTAACGACCGTTTCATCCCATTGGGTTTACAAACAAACATTAAAATTATAAATATTTCAACGAAACCAGTGTCTATTCAATGTGAAAATATCTCGAAAAGCTTCAAATAATTTTATTTAAACTATACATACGATAAATAAGTTTTTAATATTCTAATTTTGTGTTAACCTACAAAAGTGAAAACGTTACGCTACTGATTTGAAGTCGAATGTCAATTTTTCAAGATGGCGCAGATTTTGACATACGACTGCAACTTCAAGTCTTTCGTGAAACAGAGCAACAAGTTAAACTTGACAACGGTAGCTGGAACGATACCGAAATAAAAAACATGATTGTGGTTTAATTCCCAAAAAAGTAAGAGAAAAAAGAATAAGTAATGCCACAAGGAACGTACAGAAGATATTTGGAGCATACAAGGTTTGTTTTTGCAGAGCATAAATGATTGAAGAAAATTTTATTTCAACAAAACTACCTACCTTTGGAATCTTTATACTTCAAAATGTCCCTGGTAATTTCAATTAAGAAACTATCCAAAGCTCCTTTGTTCCATTTTTCAAAAGTATCTGCCATTTCATCTTGATTAATACCGAGTGCAGTCATTAATTGATACACTTCTCCAATAAGTTGCATATCACCATATTCTATACCGTTATGTACCATTTTAACGAAATGACCAGCACCATCATTTCCTACCCAATCACAACAAGGCTGGCCATCGGCTTTGGCGGATATACCTTGGAAAATGTCTTTTATGTAAGGCCAAGCTTCTTTGTTACCACCAGGCATTAAACTGGGTCCATAGCGGGCACCTTCTTCTCCACCTGAGCAAAAATAGTCTTTGCAACATTTTTATTTTACAATAATATCAAGGTTTTTTAATAAAACAGTGAATAATTAATATAAACACACTGCAAAATTAATGTAAGTGTCAAGGTAAGTAGCACAACACGTATAAGTTTAATTATATCATGTGACCTTCATAGTATATCAAAGACAAAATAAATTAGACCACTTTTAACTCTGTATTTTTGAGCATCTAATATTTATTTACCTGACACTCCAGAACCAACGAATCTGATTCCCTTTTCTGATAGTTCTTTAGTTCTTCTTTCACTATCCTGATATTCAGAGTTACCCCCATCGATGATAATATCACCTTTTTCTAAATGTGGAACAAGTTGGTTGATGAAATTGTCTACGGCATCTCCAGCTTTTACAAGTAACATTACTCTTTTGGGTGTTTTAAGTTTAGAGCATAGGTCAGCAATAGATTCAGCACCGATAATACTTTTTCCTTTTGCTTCATTAGCAAGGAAATGATGTACTTTTTCTATGGATCTGTTAAATGCGACTACTGTAAAGCCATGATCTGCCATGTTTAGGATGAGGTTTTGGCCCATAACAGCCAAACCTATTAAACCAATGTCTCCTTTTCTAAATAGAAAAGAATAAGGAATTTATATAATATGGTTTAGTAAATGTCTCTATTGTTTTATAGTATTTAAATATCATCAAAGTTTGGTTTTTATCTTTTAATTAATAAAGTTTTAACAACATATTATTACATTACTGTGTGGAATACTAAATTTACTACTTTTCCACACTTTTTAATACCTAAGTCCTCATTTCTATTTTTTGGATAATGAATGGAAACTACCTATAGCATAAGCATACGTCCGGTCTCTAGAATGATTTGCAAAAAATATTAATTATGACTAAGGTATTCAACATGTTTTAAAAAAATGTAATGATTAAAAAAACAATAAATTAGTAAGTTGCTAAATGTTAAAGGTCAACTGAATTACAACAAATAAAGAATATAAATAAAAAAACATACCCAGCCATGATAAAACGACCTGTTGATCCAAAAATTTTTGAAGGTTAGGTATTGTGTTGGCCCGGAAGATCTATACTGTCACGTCGGCGAATAATGTAATAGTGATTTATTGGAGACTCGTTACTGGTTTTTGCGGTATAAAAAACAATCAAAGTAGATTTTTATCAAGCTATTCCCCTCTTTTTCAAATTGAATGCAATGAGAAATGAAAATGGAGTCACATTGAATGCTTGAAGGTCAAGAAGTTTCGGAATGGAATCAAAATCATGACTCTAATGAATGACTAAATCAAGGTATAATGCAGAGATAACATACATGGAATAATGGAGGTTGATGTCTATCAATCAATACCGACAATTATTGATCTTCAGGTAGGTATTTTACGAGGTATTTTACTTGGATTTTAGAATAGGTTTCCCCCCATATTTACTAAAAGTAGTAATTATTAATTTCCGCAAATAGTTGATATTATATTGGGTGAAAACTTTGAATTTCAGTAAATATGCAGTAAATGTGAATATTATTCATAAAATACTTGAATTATTTTATGATATTATTAGATAATTTCAACACTTCGCTGCTATGTACGTTGCCTATCGCCCTTACGATAATTTTTACCTGAAGAAAAAACTGATAGATTAAATAAAAAGCTTATATTAAAAAACTGAAGGGAAACAAATAATTAAGGTTAACACCTGGTTAACTCAAGAATCCGAATTTACGCTTTAAAAAACACTACTGTAGATCCGGTGCTGTCGAAACAAACGTTACTCAAGTAGACTGACGTTTTCGCATTTTTCCTCTTTCCTCTTCTACTTCTATGATGCTTCTATGTTCCACTATGGTTATACTTCTTCCGTGTCAAGTTTTCACACTTTTAATTACTTGATGTAAATAATGGATAGAAAATTTTAATACACAATTGGATACAATGACCTAATTAATTAAATACTATGAAAATAACTGATAAACTATTTGGTTTTTGGCTTTAAATAACCTTCAAACGTGGTAAATAGTTTTCTTTAAAAGGAAAACACAACTATCGAATAATCTATTATTTTCCTTTCACTCCCAAATAGTTTTGTTACAAATTGACAACTGAATTTTATATAAAGAAATACAGCGTGTATGTTTTTGAAAATATCTAATCAAAAATAATTATTTTTACATAAATATACATACATTAATTTTAAAGGTTAAGGATCATATTTGTATCAGTTTTTAAATTGTTTAGTGTTACGTGACTACTGCTAGGAGCACCATGGCAGAAGGTAAAAACTTCATTATTTATCTATTAATTCAATATAAGTCTTGGAATAGAAAATTGCGTGTATGAATTATGGAGATGACAAAGAAACGGTATTTGTGGGTTTTTAAATTTTCGTGTTGGCTATAAAAGAAATGTCGATAAAATAAAAGTGTTTATGGCGATTAATTTTTTAATTACTTTGGTAGGTAGGTATATTAGTACCTATAATATAAGTGATTAATATTTGATTACATTTCCATGGTATTAAAAAGTTTGTAATATTTACAATTTGAATTAGTTGATGACAAATGTTATGACAGGGGTTTCAAAAAATTACTTTAAGATGTATTGTTGAACAAATGTTGGATATAAAATGTTTCTCACTATATTAAAATTATGCAGAACAACTGTTCAAAAATTATCCATAAGGATGTTATCCTCTACAGGCAATACAACAAAAAGAGGTTTGTACATTAACATTCCTCCCAGATAAAAATAAAAACAAAAATCTTTTTAGATGCTACAACTTTTTTCATATATCATGTCATTAATACCTATAGCATTAAAAGATAAGAGTTTATCTTTATAGAAAGTGCTGAAAGGTTAGTTAGTATGTAATAATATGTTTTACTGAGGAATAAACTTGAAACTTTTACATTTAAAACATTATTTGTAAACAATTTATTGTTATACTATAATTTTTGGATTTTTTAAGGACCCAATCCATTTAACAAATTTTTAAAAACACTAGAGGTGAGCGGGAAGATATACAAATATTATGACATTGCTCAGGTCAATCCCAACATCTACGGTAAGTGTCTTTTGAATCTTCGATATTCAATAGAATTTTTTTATTTATTTCATTTTAGACCGTTTGCCATATTCGATTAGAATTTTGTTGGAATCAGCTGTTAGAAATTGTGATAATTTTGCAATAAAAGAAACTGATGTTCATAACATTTTAAACTGGGAGACTAATCAAAATGTCGAAGGTGGTATTGAAATACCCTTCAAACCAGCAAGAGTCATCTTACAGGTTAATAGTTTAAATAAAGTTTATAGTGAATATTTAGAGTGATTTTTTATTTAGGATTTTACTGGGGTCCCTGCTGTGGTTGATTTTGCAGCTATGCGAGATGCTGTTAAAGAATTAGGAGCAGATCCACAAACTATCAATCCAATATGTCCAGCAGATTTGGTCATCGACCATTCTGTACAAGTAGATTTTACAAGATCGTAAGCTTTAATAAAAAATTTTAAATACAATTTTATCAACTATTATTTTTAGAAACGATGCAGTGCAGAAAAATCAAGACTTGGAATTCGAACGTAACCAGGAAAGATTTAAATTTTTGAAGGTTAGGTAACATCTAAATCCTAATATACGTATTTTGGGGGGACATTTATTGAGACTAGTAAATTATTATGTAACAATAACATGTTTATTTTGAAAAATTGTTTGTGGTTGACGAATTTTTCCCAAATTTATTTTCCAGTGGGGAGCAAAAGCTTTCAACAACATGCTGATTGTTCCTCCAGGAAGTGGTATCGTACACCAAATCAATTTGGAATTTTTAGCTAGAGTGGTATTTGATGAAGAATATTTATATCCAGACACTGTGGTAAGTTTTTTTTTTTCATTTTTATACTATAAAAGATACTTTTATATTTTCAATTTTTAGGTTGGTACTGATTCACACACCACCATGATTAACGGTCTGGGGGTCTTAGGTTGGGGCGTCGGTGGGATTGAAGCTGAAGCTGTAATGTTAGGCCAATCAATCAGTATGTTACTGCCTCAAGTTGTTGGTTATAAACTTTATGGGGAATTGAATGAATTTGTTAC
>CAJUYG010000265.1:338333-361280 GCA_910591675.1 Galerucella calmariensis | reverse complement strand
GCTGCATTTTATATGGTGTTTTGGAATTTGAGCACATTCATCCACCCGATATATTTTCAAATTTATCTAATTCATTCATTTGATGGAAAAATATCAGACCCTGTCACTAAAGTTTGGAAATGAATAAAAGCAGCAAAAGAGGTGTAAAAGGTACTTTTTAAGAATAATTGACGGATGACCTAGGAAGAAGTAAATGGATGCTGTTAAAGGAGACTTGAAAAATATAGGAATAAAGAACTGGAATTAGGATTGCGGAAAAATAAATAATATGGAAAATAATAACAAGAAGGGTAGAAGTTCTGGACCTGTGAGGCCCAAAACGCTGTAATGTATTGAATGGTAAAATCACGAAAATACAATTAGTGGTCCAAGAGATAACCACTTTTGAAGATGTGTAAAAGTCCTGGTGGATCCATTTTTTTTACGGTGAACAACATTTATTGGGCGGAATAATATTGATGTATAAAATATATAGAAAATGAATGAATGTTCAGCCATAGTTGAAAGTCTGCATTTTCAAAACTTCGCAACAAACAGGAAACTGAGCCATTCAAATATTTTCAATGCATATAACGATTTATATTTTTTCATATCCCATACAGTTACCATGTTCTCAGCGTTATGTGTACATACTTTTTCATGAACAAAAAAATGGGAATATTATGATGGTATATTGGATTGAGTGGATTACTGTGTTTCCAATAACGTGTTTTAATACGATTCTGAACGACAATTAAAATGTTCCATCAATTTGGTTGTGCCGAAAGCTGATTGAAATAATATTTATGTAGACTATTAACCACGGAAAATGGTTCTTTTCTAAAATTAACAATACCCAGCCCAACCCAATACAAAGCCTATAATTTACATAACATTATTTTGATTGAGGTTGGTCGTAATTTTTATTTGATTGACTCTTTGGCCTTTTTGTGAAGTACTTACTTACTTTTTTTTATTATTTGAACTATTATCACATGCTTTATTATCATTCAACATAGGAAATTTGGAAGAGAAAATTTTCTATTCCATACGTTAGAGGTGAAGTTTTTATAAAATGAAGAAAATATTATTTTACAAGTCATGTACTGCATGATTTGTAGCTACTGATATTACAATAATAATATGAGTTAGGATGTAGTTGTGAGCATCACTCAAGTTACATGAACAACTGTTTTGATTAATTTTTTGAACATTCTATTCTATTTTTGTGCTGTTTTAGATATTTAATTTTATGAAATTTCTTCAACTTCATAATATTTTTCCGCTTGCAGAGTATTTTTTTCCAATCTCCTACCATCATTCTCTATAAAATTATTATATACATGATACGATATTTGCAGATGAATGATTTAGCACAATAATGTTATTTCTTAGTCAAGACTTGACTTGGAAGACTAGAAACGAAACATTGATTTGCAAAGTCATTTAATAGCAAATATTTTCTAGTATCACAAGTGTTAGACAGCTCTCTTATTATTTATTTCCATATGATCAAATCTTGTTTTCGGGATCTAGTTATGTGGCCAGGTGTACATCATCTTCGGACAATTCCATTTCAATTCAGTAAGTTTGACGTTGATGTCAATGAAGAATAATGCGAAACAAATTATGTGCCCTCCCCGCCACGGAAGCTGCTCCTAGTGTATTTTTCTCAAACCTTCCTAGGAAAAAGGCTAATTCAAATCGTCTGGAGTATAACGTCAATGGAGAGTGAAAAAGCAAAGCTAGGGTCTGAAATTGGGCTCACAATTGGCATATATAGGGAGAAACCTATTTGTCAGTTGTGCATGCAAAATGAGAAAACCTCTTACATTATCTTCGATTGTGAACCATTATCTCGAGATAAAGACTCCTAGGACTAGAGCTACCAAGGGAATATTTCTCCAAGAAGAGCATAGTGAGAAGAATGTTGAGCCTGGTAAGGACTTCTGGTCTCTTCATATGAACAGCACAAAAAGCCTAAAGGCTAAGGTGCCGATGACTCTAAGCCTCTGACCAGTGGTGTCGAATTAATCAGAATTCTAAATACAACTTTAATATCTTCAACGAAACATTTGAAATGATAATTTTAGATGGAATATTGTTACATACAAAACAAGTGGTAAACGCCAAATACAAACTTCAAACCTGCATGGCTGGTAAGCAATAAGAACCACTTTCGCAGCTGCACTTACCCCTGACGTCACGATGTGAGGAGAAGCAATGTCTGCACAATATTTTATCCGTATTGGAAATAGCTGAGATCGATTTAGCTCTTGAAAAATTCTGTTACAAGTTTTAAATGAATTCTGTTACTCCGCAAAAAACCGAAATCAGCTTATTCCAATTGAAATACCCTAATTAAGTTTTAGTTCGAAGAATAAGAGTTGGAAAACTAGAATGGACAAGGAGAAAACCGCGTTAATTGAAATTGCCGAGCAGAAGGTGCAGCGAATTTTAAAAAGGTCATTTCCAATTCCGGGCTTTATTTTAGAGTAGCTCGGTCGTTCGTCACAGATCATGCTTTCCATAATAGCTTCAAAGAAAGTTGTTTAATTTATATTTTGCTGTGAAAATTACATTCAACTATTATCAAAATCTCAAAAAGGACGTTTATAAAACTCACGCTTACCGGAAATGTATATCAAATTATTGTTGAGAAAATGCAGTCGTTGCCAATAGCTTTTCAAGTTGGTAAATATAAATGGAAGCATTATGAATAGCTGAATATGGAACTCTTGATTCAAGATGTTTTAAATATATAGTATGTTTAAGTAATCTGGTTAGATCCATTTGACGTTGTATGATCGTATTCCGTAGATCTACATTGCCACAGTTAATACTTCAATCCAAAATAAATTATGTTGACTCTCTTACACTATTTATTCAGCCGATCAGTCTTGGTATCAAACCTTTCATATACTTTCTTGAATGTGGCTTCTCATTGCCTAAGTACTAGAAACCGCACAAGTGCCAGCCAGTGACAATGATATAGGATGGGTTCGGAAATTTCCTTCTATAGGTGCTCCTATCTCTTCTTATTAGCCCTGTCATGCAATTGGTTTATGCCCCTCTAATAATTTCTTCTCTTCCACCCGTCTAGGATTACCCACCATTCCATTTTAAGATTAGTTACAGCAGCACAGGGTGGAAGGCCTTACCACAAGGTAACGCCACGCCGCCCGGGTCCTGCGAGTTTGTACAAGGGTCTTTCGGCTCTTTCCCGAACACTATGAACTTTCTCATTACACATGTTACCCCACATGGAAGGGACCATCAAGCCCGGGCTGCTCCTAGATAATGCATAGGAGCATGCAAAGTGGGCAAGACGGCTGGATTAAGGTTTCCCCTGTCGTACACCAGCTAATCTTGGATACTAGTGCCTTCAACATTATTGCAACTCATTTGATACAGTTGAAGGTCCGACACCTCAAACGCTTGCCAGCAGACCTAGGTCGCTAAGTTCGGATACTTGTTGCAGTTAAACAACCGACAACTCAAGCACTTGTGACCAAGGCTACTCCCTGTACCGATAAAGACATAATGCCGCATGAACCGATCAGCTTAGAAGTCCCAGCTGCCCCGCACACAGGTAGCGAAACCACAACCACCTGAGAGTCAATCATCCTCTGATGAGACACATGTTTAGCCGTAAAGATGTGGGCTGTCTCATCCCCTGAGTACCAGTATTGGGCTTGTCGGAGGCCCCCTGAGACTGCTCGCAGGTCGTGGCATATAGGCACAACACTACCAGGTATGCTGTACCGAGGGCTTCTTCCCGTTCAACCAGATACCTGGAGTTAGTAGTCCTCCACACATTTCTGTTTATTTGCGTATTTTTAAATATTCAGTTGTTACTCTGCATATATTATAAATTGCCCTGAGGGATTAACCACTACCGTTTCACTGCCGACGGAGCTTTTTCCCCTTCATATATCAGATCAAGGTTGGTGTGGTGTGACTAAGGAAAGTAACAGATGCCGGAGAATACGTTGTTTCTACACAATAACATTTTATTAGTGAAACATTACGCCTTAACTAAATAATTACTATCTCACTAGGTGGCGACCCAAGGACACCATCCACTAACCCACCTGGTCAGACGATTAGCGGTAGACCAGGTTGAGGACCGTCCACAAGGAACGATCCACTTAGTTCCTATCCTGGCCAGGCCCGTTCAGCAAGCTGAACTTCCTCCAAGGCTAGGAATGGCTAAAACCATAACACACGTCGGTAAACGTCGGAAGTTTCTCATCAGAATGAAAGCACAGCGCGGATACTGGTGCCTCCAATGCTGGAGGTCCGAACCTCAAGTGCTGAGCTGACTCTCATCAGGGCCGTTTTCCCTTTCTTGTGTCATCCAGTTTCTTGTTGTCATGTTTATCTTTAATTTGGAATGTCGCAGAAAGTTCTGATCCAATGACTCGAATTTATTGTTTTTTTTTAGTAAAATTTATCCACTTTCCAGTTTCCCTTATGACCCTCGTGTCTTGGCACCCAGAATATTGAAGCCGCGCAACGGAATCCGCGAACGTTCAAGGCTCATACTCAATCTAATACTACCTTGGAATTAACGGAATCACTTTCTGACTTCAGTATTGCTCGGCTGTCTATAAATATGCCACATAACAGCTGACTTGCAGTGTCTTCATTCGCCGTACTAGACTCCGTTTCACAAGTGTAAGACTAAACTCAGACGGGCAACAGCGACGCGTTACGACAACTTCATAATTGTGGTTGTTAGTGAGCGGAGGTCGTGGTTATATTAAAAATGGACAAGAATTAGAGCAGTACTGAGACGAACGACTTCTTGTAGTTGATCTCAGTGACGGTCGCTACCTGTTAAAGGTATCACCCACAAAATTGTTGTTGTTGGTGGTTTAATGCGAAACACATGGACGACAGACCGCCTCCGCAATGCAACAGCTAGACACTCCTCGTTTCTCCGTACTGAGACTAATGAAGACTACAGAACACCATTGTCGTTAATTGAAATCATATTCAACGACAGATGACGACAACAAAAACACAAACTAGTCACGTCGCTGTGGTCCGTCTGAGTTTAGCCACCACCACATTTATGAAGTTATCGTGAGTTTAGCCTCAGCATCTATCGAGTGTAATGCTCTAGCTTCCTGTGAGGTGATCTGATGATTAGTTTCTTTTTCGTTGGCAAAAACAATCCTATTTCCACCTCAAATTTCCAATATTTCCAATTTACCCGTTATTTGTAGCCTACGCACCCGGTTGCTGTGAACCAAAAGTTCATTATGAGAGGAAAATGAATTACACGTAATAGCTTCTAAATTGATCGATTCGCTAAATTCCGCAGCTTCATTTTAAGTAACCAGTGAGAAAAAAGACATTGTAATTGATTTCTTGTGAACTATTCGCTAAAAACTTCGGTTAAAAGTTAAACTGTACTTGAGAAAGAAGTGTAAACAACCGAATCTGAAGCAGATCCAATTGCGCAATAAATCCAGTGAATTGCAGCGATTCGATTTGGAATGCTGCGAAATTCTCCAATTTTCTGTTTCATTACAAAAAGATTATTGCGAACAGTTTATCTCAATTGGAGTAAAACATGTCTTCAGGAAACTATAGTGTGAAGGAAAGGTTTTCATTTTCATGGTTACTACATAACATAATTTTTAAAAAAGTGTTATCAAGTCCTGTTTTGACTAAGTAAGAATGAAAAAAATAAATATATGGAAAATGGAGAGCCCATTGGAAAAGTAGAAGCAGCTGTAGTCAAATGCAGTCTTATCATGCCGGTCATACGATTCAACAAAGACATACTTACTCATTTTTGTTTTCTTTTATTGCGTTTAATCATAACTTCCAAATAAAATTCGTGATATGAATAAGACAGACTTATGCAATTCTGACGGGAGAAAAAGGGATATGTATTGAGTTTTTTGAGATTCTAAAAATTCTTTCACCGGCGAAGTTGTTATTTAAGTGTCAGTTATGTCACTTTGACGATTCAAAGCACAAAACAGTCTAACCTATAGAAGTGAAAGTCTAATAGCATTACCTAGAATGAAAAAATGAGGTGTCAAACCCATTGACCTGAAGCGCTAGTTGGAATTAAGTTGTCGAAATAGGCAAGGCAGCTGATGCTTAAAAACAGACGAAGGGAAGAATAATTTCAGCGATCGCAGTGGATGGGCTTAGAACTATTTCAAAGCGCTTTTTTTAATGAAAGTTAGTTCATTTGAATAACTAATGCCCGATTTCACTAACCATTTCCTAAAGTCAGGTAATACCTAAAACGAATTTAAGAATTCCTAAATGCAATTTACATTTTACCACGCGCTAAGTAATACCTCTCACTCTCAAGTAATTATTAGCGCGTGGTAAGACGAGAATTTCACTTAGCAATTCCAAAATCTGATTTAGGTATTACTTAACTTTAGGAAATGGTTGGTTAAATTCGATTGCGAATAACAATTCAACAACAAAGATTCATGTTTGGGAAACCTATGTCGTTTTGATGTAATGTCTTTACACCCAGGAACACAACACTTCACACCAACCATTATAAAGTTATTATAATATTATGAATTATCACACTTGATAACACTCACAGTACCTAATTAAAACACAAATAACAGCAGCAAATGGCAAAAGGGAACAATCTATGAAAGACAATGGTGACAACACCTATATGACAGCTGAGATGAATTTTGAAATATTTTCTCCTTCCCGTGCTAAATGACTCAGCTGCCAGGCCTGTTTCGACAACTCAATTGCAACTAGCGCTTCAGGTGGATGGGTTTGAAACCTTATTTTTGTATTCAAGGTCATCCTATAAACTTTCACTTCTATAGGTTAGACTGTTTTGTGATTCAAAGTGACAACATGAATAATAAGAAGCAATTTTCCGGACTTTTGCATCCTCAAGCAAAAAAAAATGGTACTTAATCTGGTAGATTATTTCGAGAATGAATGAAAAAGTGGAAATTCGTCAGTTAGTGTGCTGGAAACATCAACCATCATTATTTTTTCAGGATATATTCGGAATATCACATTTTGGTAACCTCTGTGTCTTCTGATATTTAATACATATGGTTAGTGACCTTTGAACCCGCACGATAAGAGCGCTTCTGACTATATCTATCACTCAAAAGGGTTTACTAATTTGGATCAGAGCTCAATAGACAGTGTACGGTTCTAGAAAGACCACAGAAACCGACTTAACACTATATTCACGGATTAACGCCTCCATCGCTTACCATAAGAATACATGGAGAGTGAAATAGCTGACATGAGTCACACAAAGTCACTTTCCTCCATGAACTGCTTTGGTATATTTCTAAATATTAGATAGGAATAGCCATCTTTTCAGTTTGTCTTGAGTCATATAACCGGTTATAAGATATCACCAAAACTGAGCTTGTATTTTTTCATTTGTAACGTCCGAATTTTTGTTTCCTTCCGAATGATGGACCAGGTTGAGGACTTTGCCTTGGAGCCTTCCTAATTAGATCCAATGGATATTTTAGATACAACATTGTATTGCGCTATTTGCTTAAAAATTCTGACTTTAATATATTTTCAATAATTTGTATAATTGAATCCCGAAAATGGTTACAGATAATAAAACAAAAATGTAGGAGATATTGCTATCAGGAACATAGAGAAAAAAAGTAAGGCACTGGAAAAAATAGGAATAAATTGGGAATAAAATAGAAAGGAAGTATACCAGCTGTCCCAAGCTAGCGTATACAGGCAATATCTCGCTTATTTGACAAGATAATTAATGGATGAAAAACTGCATTGATTGGCTTTAAAGTACCTTCCTAATGACTTATAAAAAAATGTTCCACATTTGACAGCCCTGTCGTAGCTACCCCTCACTTTTCATTTTCAAATGGCACCCCCTGTATATTGTCATTGAAAATTGCGTGTCGTTGTGTTTAGAATACAACGATAGCACAAACTTGGTATTTTTTTTCTATTAATAATAACAAAAGCATCAATATTCCATGCAGTATGAATTTCAGCTAAAATACCTTTGATGCAATTCGAAAAACGAACAAAAAATTACATCAAGTTCTCGAAATTATTTCCTGCAGAATCCATGCAAGCTGCAAAACGTGTTAAAAGCTATCTTGTGCAGGCCGTCTGAATCATAGCTGGTGTAACGCTACGACGTGCTTCACGAATGCGTTCTTCAAGATCATCTAAATCAGGGGTTCCCAACCTTTTTTTGTCTACTGCCCACTTTAAGAATAAATTATTTTTTAACGCCCCCCTTTTTAAACATACTTAAAAACCGCTAAGTACTTATAACTGATTATTGAAGCGCAACTTATAGTATTCGGACAGAGTATCTTTTATTAAAAATAAAACAAACATAATCAATTCTTATATAAAAACTAATGTGAAGGTTGAATCTGATGCTGTTCAATAGGTTTGTTGATATCAGGTTCCAATTTACTCAAAAACAGCCGCAAGTCGCCACGTTCGGTAACAAGCTAACGATTTTTCTTTTCAGTAAGCAGCGTTGCCACAGCACACAAATATTACGATGGGAACGCTATCAAGAATCGTTGAACAATTGACCATAATCCAGGGTACAGTTGCGGGATCGGTTTTTGTAGCCAAAATTCTTGATATCCATTTTTGAACTTGATTTTTATTTCTTCGTCTGTTGTCAATTCTATAAGTTCTTCTTCCAGCTGAGGTGACATTGCTGTGTTGACATTTGAAAACGAATCCAACACCCAGTCTGGTATTTCTAAGTTTAAAATGTCCTGGTATCGTTCGGTGAAGTCAATGTGGAGGTTTTCCAAATGTTGGCAGTAGGCAAACAAGTCGTCGTTACTGCAGGATACTGATAAATTCGGAAAATTGTGAAACTCACGTCTGCCCATATTCTTTTTGTGCAGAAGCAGTTTGGCTGCGAAAGCAGCAACGACATTTTTTGTTTTAATTAAATTTAGTTCATCGCCTTGCAGTTGGAGCTTCATGTCGTTGAACAATTTATACAGGTCTGTCATGTAAGCTATATCATTCTTTGATGTTATGAGCTTGTTTTGCAGTTCTGTATCTTTATCACAGAGTCGAACAGGTTATAGAATCGAATCAGACAATTGCCTCTTGACAGCCAATGAACTTCAGTATGAAGCAACAAACGGTTGAAATCTTCGTCATTAGTAACACAAAGCTGATGAAATAATCTATCATTCAAAGAGCTGCTACGGATTTTATTGACTGCTTTGATGACATATTGCAGTGATTGAAATAGTCGTTCACTTAAGTTTCTAGCAACCAAATGTTGTCTATGAATAACGCAATGTATAGCAAGGACATCTGGAATTTTATTTTTTAAGTACGCTATGAAGCCTTTATGGCGCCCTGTCATAGGCGGAGCCCCATTCTTAGCAACTGATATAATATTTTTCAAAGGAATTTCTTTCTCTTCACAAAACTTTTCCAATGTATTGAGTATGGTTTCGCCTTTTGTATCTGTCTCCAAATTTCTGGCAAACAATAGTTCTTCACGTATTTTCTCATCATTAATAAACCTCACGTAAGATAGCAACAACGCTTCATTAGTTGGTAAAGTGGACTCATCGAGCTGAATTGAGAATTGACTAGTCCTCAGATGATTGCACAATGATTCTTCAATGTTTTCAGCCATTTCATCAATTCGTCTTTGCACAGAATTATTACTCAAAGGAATTTTTCGGATAATATCTGCGGCCGGTTTATGAAGCACAGTACTTATTACTTCCTTTATAGCTGGCAAAATTAACTCTTCTCCGATGTTGTGTGGTTTGCCTTTTTGAGCAATTAACAAAGAGATTTTGTACGAAGCTCGAAGTCCGTCGTCATCTTGCTTAGCAGCCGCCGAAAATAGTTTTGATACACTTGGCTGAGTATTATGCTTCTTCTCTAGGTCTTGAAAATATGCTACATTCTTGTCTTTCTTATCTGGATGCATTTTATTCAAATGATCTTGCAGTCTTGAAGGCTTCATTACTTCGTTCGAAAATGTTTTTAGACATAGAAGACACAAAGGCGACGACGGGTTTGTGGGATTTTCAATAAATCCGAATTTAATATATTCCGCAGAGTATTGCCGTCTCTTCTTTTTTACTTCCGACATTGTTTTGTTTTGAGAAATATGTAAGTGTTGAAATCAAGTACTGCTTATCTATTATGCGCGAAACCGCAAATGAAAATAAAATAAATTTACGTCGTTTATATAGAATTGCATAAGCAGCACGCACCAACAGGAATAAGACAAACGTGCATAAACTCGTTTATCTCAGTCGACGCCCAATCGTACTAGACAAGCAAGAACAAGTATTATAGAACCAGCCGATTGATACAGGAATGTACAAATCGGATTATTTAACACATGACTGCCCGCGGTCTATTATATCGAACCGAATTTGAGCTATATCTTAATTAATATTAGTTGATGTTCACAAGATATAGTCGAGAGTCGAGAGCTCAGTCGGTGTCTAAGAGTCTTCCTAGCTAGGTAGATAAAATTATAAATCGACCCCAAAGCCCTACACAACGCCCCCTTTTTTCTGGGACTCTTACCGCCCCCCTTTATGCCTGCAGCGCCCACAAGGGGGCGCTATCGTCCACGATGGGAAAGACTGATCTAAATAATAAAATTCTTTAACCCTGAATTGTAATCTTGCATCAGAGCTGAACATAAGAGAATAGTAGGCAAACTTTTGTTGACGCAGGATTTGGCAAAATACTATTAGTCACGATTTATATTTTTTGATAAACAGCTGCATTTTGTGTTTTTTTGGTAGAGTCAATTTTTTTAAAGATAAAATTCTTTCTCAATGTGATATTTAAAATTCCCGTTGGAATTTATAGTTCCTGCGGCCAAACTTCAGATGGCTTTTGAAACAGTCATTGCTGACAACGTAAGCGTTACATTTTTAGGTTGAAATATTTTATGATTTAGAGGATCTTAAAGAACGCATTCGTGGATCGATGGATAACGGATCTTGTAGCGTTACACCAGCTTTGATTCAGACGGGGCCTGCACAATAACACTTTCAACACGTTTTGCAGCTTCCAAGGATTCTGCAGGAAATAATTTAGAACACTTGCTGTAATTTTTTGTTCGGTTTTTGAATTGCATCAGAGGTATTTTTGTTGAAATTGATACTTCATTAAATATTGATGCTTTTGTTACTATTAATTGAAAAAAAGTACCAATTATGTGTTATCGTTGTATTCCCAATAGAACGACATGCAATTTACAATGACAATATACAGGGAGTGCCATTTGAAAATACAAAGTGAGGGGTAGCTACCACGGGGCTGTTAAATGTAAGACATTTTTTCATAAGTCATTGGGAAGGTACTTTAATGTTTTTTTATTTATTAATGATCTCGTCAAATAAGCGAGATATTGCCTGTATACTATAACTTGGGACATCCGGTATATGTGAAATTAGTTAGTCATGAATTATTTTTATTTTGACATTGCTGTTTACTCCTGCTCCATTTAGCGAAGTGAACAACGTTTTCTGAGATCAGGTTATTACAGGTTGAGCAATGAAAAACACTCGTTTTCTTTGTAATAACAATAAATTCAAATTAAGCCTGAATAAACTTCAACAGTATTAAAATTCTCCTCAATGGCTTCAAAATATGTATAGCTTCTTCAAATTAACTACGTTGTTGACAGCGAAATTCTTGAGTAGAGAACAATCGACTCTAAAGTTTTCTTTTGATCTAGAGAAAAGGCAATCGTCCCCTTTTTTGTTTACTTGCTTTGATTTATGAAGCTTATAAGGGTATTTTTTTACAAAGACATTACAACAAAAAATATTTTTTCGCGAAAAAGTTTTTCCATTAAAAAATTCTCTACACTATTTTTTAACGGAAGTATTTCAAGACTTTCAATACATTTATCAATTACAGTTCAATTGATTTTATAGCTACACAAAGTACATCTTAAAATCCTTTTAGTACGAGTAAAATTTCCTTTGATTGTAAGTTTCAGTATATTGTATCATCTTCTGTTGTTGTCATGAAATTGGAAATATTGTATACGAGCTAATTATAAAAATGTATATAAAGAAAGATATGTCATATACCTATAGTTCCGCCTTTGACTTTCTTAATAAAATTTCAAGCCTTGAAAAGGAACGTGAGAATAGTATTTCTAAATTGAAAACTGTAGGAACTTGCCATTCATTTCATAATAAGAAGTCAGCACAGATACGTGTGCTTAGTCGAATTTGCTTTGTTTTAAAATAAAACATAGCAAAGAGGGAGCAATTCAGTTACACCTAGGTCGAATTTGTTACTGGATGCCATTATTTATCAACAGAAAAAAATTAATTGAAGTTATTAATGATAACATGCCCTCATAAAAAAATTCAATACAGTACTTTGTTAACAAATTCACCAGCAATAATAGTTAACGACAGAATATAAAATAACGAATGTGAATGATGCTAAAATTAACATTATGTTTGTTCTTCGTGAACTGCAGAGTTACCATCGTTCACTTTGAGACGGTTCGAATTAGGTAATTTTGAAAATACTAGTTTACGTTGCAGTGCCAACTAAGAGTTGAACCAGCTTAAGATTATGGTGAGCTGATTTGACTGAACTCACTTTATAAGGAAACCTCAATGCTAAACTCAGACGGACCACAGCGACGCGTCACGGCAACCTCATAAATGTGTTCGTTAGTGGTCGAAGGTCGTGGTTGGGTCGTCAGGCTAAGCTCAGACGGACCACAGCGACTACTTTGTGTTTCTGTTGTCGTCATCTGTCGCTGTGGTCCGTCTGAGTTTAGCATAAGCACCAACTGAAACAACTGGGTATTATGTTATTACAAAATCAATAGCTGTCCCTATAAATCAGTTTTTAGCGGCACTTCGGTTTTATGCCTTCACTGGGCATTTGGGAACCGTTGCTGATCTCTGAAGTTCAATTTTCTACTCTGGTTAACTGTTACTTGATACGAAGTCATGGTCGGAAACTTACTAATGAGGAACTAGAATTTCGAAGTGTTACCATGTACTCCGTTTTCACCACAGAGTTTCATGTGGGAAACACGTAAAATATGGCTATTGCCAAAGACCAAAGACACTACAGTGGATATTGGTAATCTTAAAATTTTCACGAAACTAGAACAATTAACTTATGGATGCTGTGTACTTTAATGCATTCCTTCATCATCCAAGTTATACTAATTCAGACCTTCATGATACTTGCCTAGAAATATTTTTTTTGCCTAACGAGATACAAAAACCGTATGCAATGATTTGTTTCCCAGTCATTCAAACTATCCAACGAGCGCAAAGGGTGAAAAAGTAAATTTTGCTTCATTTCCAAGTGCTCCACTTCAAATGTTGTTCATCAATAGTAATAATGGCCAGTGAAACTTTTTTAGTGGTTTTTCCGTTACGCAGTCGGTTTCCCGAATATGTTCACTTGATGTTATGAAAATACCTACATTTGTTTGTTATGTATGATGAAACAAGAACTTTTTGTTTTCCATTTCATTAGATTTTATTTGGTATCATGATAATGTACGGGTTATTCATTATTAATTACACACTGATTGCTGATATATTTGCCTGTAGAAAGAAGAAGTCAAAAGTAGAAGTTCTGTTGTGATTGTAACTAAATTTTCATGAGAACCCATTCAAGAGACAGTGGCACAGGCAATACAAAAAATATATCTACAGACAAATCCCATCTACTGTGAACACAAGATTTAAAAACTTGAGAGACTTTTTTTATGTCAAAACGTTCTATCTCTTATATTAGTCGAATTACGAGTATCTTTCGTTTTGGCAAGTGGATTTTCAGAAATCTCGTGACTCTATTCGGAGGAGAAAAAATTATTTCATACAAAAACAGACTGAGGCAGTCAATTCGTCGTCCTAAAAAACCCCTCTAGACGAATTTTGAGCATTTTTTATGTCAAAAACAGTTCTTTTATTTAAACAAATACATTTTTTAAACAAATAACTTCGCTTCATTCTATGTTTTCCAGACTCAAATTGTGGAAAAAGAACTGGAAACAAAAAGAACAGATTCCACCACATCGGTGAATCGAACCGCGATACTTCACATTCAACTTCCAAATTTCCCGTGCCTCGCCATTCGCAGGTACAGCTAGCTCCGTCCCGGTTGTTGGCATTCGCAACTTCTATGAAAATGGCGTACGACTTTTTAAACTCAATTATTCATTTTTCCATAAACCAGACCCATGTCAAGAAAATTGAGAGTCTTTATTTTAACGACCTTTTCAAATCTGTTATTATTTTTTATGGACGCTATTAGGTGAAAAAGTTATCTCGCGAATAAATAGAGAGGGAATCATTAAAAAAACCACATCCTCACTTCTTAGAAATGAGACAACCTGGGACATGCCACAAGACGGTATGATGAAAAAGTATAACTTTCCAAAGAAATTCGTTACGGAAATGAGCAACAAGAAGGAATGGGATCCAAATACCATTACCAGACTTGGAAAGAATGGCATTCAATGGTTTACAGACGGCTCAAAAGCATTAGAAGGAACTGGGATAGGAGTGTTCGGGCCAGGAACCAAACACTCTGAAAGCTTGGGAAAAACCCCAAGTATCTTTCAAGCGGAAATCCACGCCATAAGAAAGTGCGCCCAGTTCAATATTGATAAAGGATACAGAAGACAAAGGATTATCATAATGTCAGATAGTCAAGCAGCCATTAAGGCACTGAGCTCTTGTGTAATCAGTTCCAAAATGGTGTGTGAATGCCTAAACAAACTCAATGAACTAGGCGAGAACAACATAGTCACCTTACTATGGATTCCAGGACACACTGGAATAAAAGGAAATGAAATAGCAGATGAACTAGCAAAGAGGGGGACTGAAATACCTTTCTGGGGGCCTGAACACTTTTGCGGAATCGGCCCCAATATAATATTGGAAGAAATAAGTAAAGCCGAGAAAAAGAGAAGATCTGACCATTGGAAATATCTAGTAAGGCTTATGCAATCAAAGACTTTTTTGGGCGACTAAAACTGCGCTAAGTGTTTTAACAGGGATCCTAACGGGACATTGTCGCCTGCATGGGCACCTGAAAAAGCTCAAAATAGTGGAGGAAGAAGAATGCAGATTTTGTGGAATGGAAGAAGAATCCTCCACCCACATACTTTCCAGCTGCGCAGCACTTCAGAATCCCAGAGCACAGCACCCAGGAGATTACTGGATAGAAGAGGAACATTTGCCCAAGTTGAAGCCTGCAGACATCCTAAAATTCCTCCGGGAAATAGGACTAAAGGAACTACTAGTTTCTGAGACTCTTCATATCTCGCGTTTGACAGTTTTGTACAGGAATCCCCATGTCGCATTTTATATACAGTGTGGAAACCACTCATGAAATAAAATTCTTTATGTCATTATTTCAGAAAATTATGCAAAGACACGTCAACTTTTGAATCAGGTTGTGCGTTAAGTAAACATAAATTTAAATGTACAGGGTGATTCACGCAAGTTTGCCATAGTCGGTGTTGGTTTTTTTAATGAAACACCCTGTATATTTGCATATTTTTGAAATCCTCTTATTGAACCGACTCCAACAATCCAAATAATGTATGGTTAATAATGAATTATGCAGGGTGAAATTTTAAAATTAATAATTTATCACACTTGCCTAAAAACGCCAATAATTAGACAGAATCGGTAAATAATGTGGATTGTTTTAAATCGGTAAATAATGTGGATTGTTTTCTATTCTGTCAGTTGTTGATGTGTTGACAGTTTATACTGAAAAAGTGAAATCTTTGTCAAACACTCTTTCCTTGTCGATATAACAATGAAATATTCAACTGAGACTCGCGGAATTGAGATTTTGATGATGATCGGGTACGGGGATAACTGCAGAAGTCAAGTTGAAGTGGCAAACTCATTTGATCACAGGTATCCCGAATTGCATAATATTTCACAAAGTACTGTGTCTGAAATTCATGCACAATTCAGAGAACTTGGACATGTCAAACCATTAAAAGAAAACCACACTTCGTTGAAGATGATGCGAAAGTGGATATTTTGTTAAGTGTCGAAGAGAATCCAACTTCAAATTGCCCGTGAAAATAATGTTAGTCATACAACTGTTCTAAGATGTCTCGATAAAGAAGATCTTCATCCCTTCAAATTAACTTTTGTGCAGGAAGACGATCCAGATCGTAGAATGAATTTCTGCGAAAGATTGATGAATAAGCTGAACAGAAATGAGATAGCTCTTGGTACCATTCTTTTTTCTGACGGATCAATATTCACATTGAATGGAGAGGTGAACCGACAGAGCTGTAGATATTGGTCAGCAGACAATCCTAATTGGATGCGTGAGACACATACTCAGTACCCTCAAAAGGTGAACGTTTGGGCCAGTATCATAGGCGACCAAATTATTGTTCCTATATTTATAGATGGAAATTTGACAGCTGGAAAATAGTTAAATATGCTTGGAAATGAAGTTATTCTTGCGTTGGCAAACTTATATCCCAACGCAATAGATCCTAACTTAACGAATGAAAATGTTTGGTTCCAGCAAGACGGGACAACACCCCATTATGCTTTAATGGTAAGAACTTATTTAGATGAAATCTCCCCCAATAGATGGATTGGACGAAGACGTACTTTTGAGTGGCCAGCTAGATCGCCAGACCTTACGCCGTTAGTTTTTTTTCTGTGGGGTTATTTCAAGAACAAACACCTCAAACTTTAAACAAAGTTAAGGAGGAGTTCTATAGGAGACTGTGCTATTGCCAACAACTAGGTGGAGAACATTTTGAGCATTTATTTTAATGTATTAAAATCAAATACACCAGGTATTTTATGTATGTGTTCAATAACTGTAAAAATAAAAATTTCCCCCTGAATAATTTGTAATTGACCATACATTATTTAGTTTGTTGGAGTCGTTTCATTAAGAGGATTTCAAAAATATGCAAATATACAGGGAGTTTCATTAAAAAAACAACACCGACTATGGAATACTTGCGTGAATCACCCTGTACATTTACATTTATGTTTACATAACGCACAACTCAATTCAAAAGTTGACGTGTCTCGGCATTTTTTATAATTTTCTAAAATAATGACATAAAGAATTCTATTCCATAAGTGGTTTCCACACTGTATAAAAGTGTATCTGTTTTTTCCAATATTTTTGGAACGTTCCTTGATAAATTGATCGAACCAGTTTACTCTAGGCTGTTCAATATTATCTTGCCTAGAGACATGATCATCTGTTCAATACAAGCTGTGGCAAAATGTTATCATTATATTCCAGCGCACATGATATTGTCTGTATACGTTTATTACTAACAAGGTACACTGATAATGTTTTATAATTAACTTCACATTTCAAAGATTGAAAGGAGATTGGATGAAGTTCATTAACATTGAACTGTATGTTACCTTCAATCCTTTTTTGTACAATTGTTATTTTGAGAATCATTGAAACATTATATAAAATATAAAATACTCACCGTGAATGCCAAATGTGTCCAAAACACACTGTCCAAGAAAGATCAACCACAGTCTCTTGAATTTCATCTTTGCCAGATATAAATGGAACGCTCACATCTGCTTATGTTCAGAACCTATAAAAAAAAGGTCTCAGATAAATAACAGTTCCCGGTATTAACAAATGCTGAAGTAATATTTTTGAGGTTTTCCGAAAATCTTTAGACTGAAGACACATTCTTTGATTATCATGAAGTCATTAGCCATAAACAGTCACCTCGGCAAATAATATCTGTATTAGTTAGACTTCTTATTCCAAATGTTTGTTACTGTAATATAATAATTAAAGTTGACACTTATAATTTAGACTGATATTCAAAAGTTTCAATAAGAATAAGTGAGTTATATATTCTGTTCAAAACATATTCACCAAAATATTCCCACTGCCATTTAACTATCGGAAGCCTGCCTTTATTTGGAAACTTTGAATTATTAATTCAATTCGCTGTTGTGTTCCTTAGTGTAACAGTGATTATTTGGTTTCACATCAATGGTTTCAGAAACCCAATAAAGACAAAGAAGTGTTTGAAAAGTGGTTAAAACTTATTTATAAAGGGGGGCTTCTTGATTTGGACCCAGGGGCTATTCATATTAATAAAAGAGCATTGCATTTTGAATATAAAAACTTCTCGCTGGAAAATAAGAGAATCTCATATGTCAAGAAAGAATCGAATACATTATGTTGAACATATATGTATCATAAAATGAAGCTGAGGCAAGTGAGAAAAAAAGAAAAGCAATGACAGAAATAATAGCTCAATTAATAAAACAGAATTGAAGAGATTCATTGCATTGATCAACTATATAGCAAAATTTATTCCAAACTTGGCTGAAGTAACATCAATACTAGAAAAATTGCTGTCAAACAAAAACGAATGCTAAAAATTATCCAAAAAGCCCGAAACGAATCACTTTTCACATCAATTTTTGTAGAACTACTCCTATACAACAACCTAGCAGAAAACCTTCGGTCTGTCAGATTGTTTTCAGTTCAACTTTCGCTTTCTGCTTGTACCACAGAAAAAAGTATTCTTTATCGAATTACCCCAGCAAATCCCATCTAATGGTATATTCAATCTGAGATTTAATTTTTTGGAAATATTCCATGATGATCATGTACCATGTAGGCAGTAGATATCTCCATATAGTTCACTATGTTGAGAAATATGTTGAATATTGTTTGCTACGTGTTGAGAGGAAAAATCGATCCAGTCTAAAGCAACGTTTCATCACCTGTGGTCCTTCTCGAATGTATTCAACATTTCATCCAATATTCGAGCGTTTCGGAGGCAGTGAAAATCCAATAATTGGTGTTTCCTTTTTATCTTCGTTACTCTCTTTGGAGACATACAAAAAAGACTGTGAAGCCTCAATGAATTCCTAATTCTCATGGTCAAATCGTCATCATCTACCGACTCTTCGTTGAAGGCAAGACTCGGTAATAACTAATAGTTTTTCCCGAGATATCGACCAAAAACGTTTTCTCAAGATGGTGCCTAAAGCTCCATCGAAATTAGTCAAAATTTTGTGACTTCATGCATAGTGAGTGATCGTAAGCCTTATAAACAAAAAAAAATGGATTGGAAATTGGGTGCGAGGATGAAAAAAAGGTAGAACGTGTCGCGGGACATACGGTAGGAACTTCAGTTCCTTTTAAGCAATAATCAAATTTTTTGAATAAATAAATAAATACACATATTAATATAATAATTTATATCAATTTATATATTATACACTCTTTATACTTTCACTAATTTCTAAAAATGATATAATTCAATTCATATTGAAGCTAGAAAATTATTAACTGTAATTAATAATACAATGTATGCTGACGATTAACATTTTGCGCTGAGAGACTAGCTCTGAGACTGAGGAAAGAACGCGAGTGCCACGCGCCCAAGGCACATAACGTGACGGTCAGATCTTTGGCGTCGCGACCCCTGTCGCTCCATACGGTCAGATTTTTTTCTGCGCGACCCCCCTCGCTCCAACCTAACGTAAAGAGCTAAAGTTCCAAGAAAAACGATTATTTTCACTGGCGTGAAACCCGCCTCAATATTTTTTCAATGTATTTAGGGAATTTTCAATATAAATTCACACCAGCACTATTTGTTAAAATTGTGTACCTACCTATAGGAAGCGGACTGTTTCGCTTAACAAATTGAAGTTATCAAGTTAACTCAGTGAAGCAAGTAATTTTATTGGTCAAATGTTAACATAAATTTAGGAAAATTCCCTCAACTGAAACTTTTTAAAGTTCATAATTTGAGAAGGAAAAGCTAAACGATACGAAAGACCAGCTCCATTTTTCTTCCTGTTCTCCGAAGGAAAAACAAAAAAACTTTAATTGCTATTTTTCCAATGTTGAAGTTTCTCAAAACTTCTACAGGAATATTTTAATTATACTGATCTCGAGGAAAAAACTTCAAAGTAGTTCCAAAAATAATTAATATCAAAACTGAAAATATATTCAAAGTCTAACTCTTTTCTGTGTACAATTTCCCACTCCACCGCATCCAAAATTTACATTTAAAATTGGACTGTCAAACACTCCACAACTTCATCCTCGAGCTTTGCATGAACTCATTCGATGTTTGTGTGATTAGAGCAAACAAAAAAGAAGTCTATTCTGTTCTTTTGATTGCTATCCTAGATATGGCTAATTAAAGCATACTGAGTAATTGTTCTTTAAAATATTAGCTATAAAATATTAGTTATAAAATATTAGTATTTAGGTGTTAACATTGTTCTTTCACGGTTAGCAAATTCGTTCTTGAATTTGAAAAGTGTCTTATACATTTTGTTTTCAATTGATTTGGTAGGATCATTTGGTAGCTTAGTATAAGGGCCATTTAATAATAAATCCATTACTTTTGAATCATAATCAACTTTGTTTATAATTACAGTAGAATTGCCCTTATCAGCCGGTAAAATAATAAAAGAATCATCTTGTTTGAGATTTTTGATTGAATTTTGTTCTGCTTTTGTAGTATTTTTTTTGGAATGAATAGATTTTTCTAATATGACTTTACAACGTACTCTATATTCTTCTCTTTCGTATTCAGGTAATTCACTACTTACTTGTTCTATTGAACTCATTATGTCTAATTTTGGTATTGCTTTTGGAGTCAAAGCAAAATTTAATCCTTTTGAAAGAACTTATACGTCTGAAGAATTTAAATTTTTGTTTGATAAATTAATGATTGTATTCGGTACATTGTTTTGTTGATAATTATTCAGTTCTTTTTGGATTTTTTTTTTCAAATAATATTTCAAACTTTCGCATTTGAATTTGTTTTTGTTTTTCATACGTTGTAGTATATATTATATTTATATTTGTTATTATTTTATCGAAGTCAATTTTAGTTACCGTATCAAAAAGAAAATTCTCAATACCTACGATATCTTGTTCGATATTGAATACTTTATATCTATGGTGCTGAAGGCGTTCTCGAACCATAGCAGAACTTGCCTTTTCCAAAATTCTGGTTATTTTTCTTCCTCCGTAGGCAGGATGTAACCTTAGTCCTCTTGGTATGACTCCATTATTCCTGCATCGGCGAAGAAAATTAACCGAACACTCAGAATGTGCTTCTTGTATAAACTATCTAATTATCTAAAATATTTTGGGGCAGATGGCCCATACCTTGTGTCTAAATATCTTCTGTAAGTTCCTTGTGGCATTACTTATTCTTGACAACGGTAGCTGAAATGCTACCGAAACGTCGAAATAAAAAATAAAAAAACATTATTGTGGTTTGATTCCCAAAAGAATAAGAGAAAAAAGACGAAGTACCTAATAATATTGTCTACCAAGAGAAACTGCACTTTTTCTGTACAAAACGATCCTCTTAGACAGGAGAATTTCTCTGGCAGGTGACTAGTGTGCAGAATTGAATATATATATATATATATATATATATATATATATATATATATATATAATCTCAAAGCCCTTCTACCACTTAGTGGTGTAGGGTGTGTTGCAGCTATTTTCCGTCACGAATTTTCTCCATTCTTTCCTATTTTGAGCTAAGTTCTTCGCTTCTATCCAGCTTCTTCCTCTTTTATCCAGAAATCCAGCTATTATCCTATCCCAAGTTTTTCTTGGTCTGCCGCTTTTTTTATTTTTTTCAATTTTTGCTTCCCATATTCTCTTTACTGGTCTTCGTTCAACCATACGTTGTAAATGTCCCCACCATTGTAGTTGTCTTTCTTCTACAAATTCTAAGGTTGATTGTATACCCAGGTCTTTTCTAATATCTATGTTTTTCATTCTATCCTCTTTTGTTACACCTCTTACTCTTCTCATATATTTCATCTCTGTCGCCTGTATTTTACTTTTTTGTTGTCCTGTTAACACCCATGTTTCACATCCATATGTAAGTATTGGTCGATATATTGTTTTGAATACTTTTAATTTCGTTTCTCAAGATATTCCTTTTTTGTTGATAAATTTTGTGTTCATGGCATAGTATAGTTTGTCAGTTTTAACCAAGTATTCTATTACTAATATCTGCTTCCTGTGTTCCGTTTTCGTCTACTATTGTTCCAAGGTACTGAAAATGTTCAACTTGCTCTATTTTGTCTGTATCTATTCTTACATTTATTTCCTCTTTGTCGTCTCCAATGACCATGACTTTCTCCTTTTTTTTGTTTATTTTCATTCACATGTCCATCATTGCTGCATTCCACACATTTATGTTTTCTTGTAGCTCTCTTCCATTTTCTGCTATTAATATACATCGTCTGCAAATGCTTCTTCACTGATGGATACCCTGCACAATTGTAAATGTCCCACACATACTTTTTCACTTAGTTTTGTGCATTTCTTCATGATCTCATCCATGTAAATAATACATAACAAAGGGCTTAGGCTCCCTCCCTGTCTTAGTCCCATATTTGTAGTGGAGTTTTCTGACATATTGTTATTTCTTATGACTGCGTTCTCATTTTTCTCATAGCTGTTCTGTATTATTCTTATTATTTTTGTATTCAATCCCCTTTCTGCTAATATTTTCCACATTTTGTAACGAGTTATTTTTGTTGTTATAGATACAGGGTTAATTTTCAACACTTTAAATATATTATAACTCGTTACTTAAATTCAAACTCTCTTTTCTTTTATTAAATTGATTTTTATTTATTGTTAGGTATATTGTTGTTTTGTATATTTTTTTTAGTATAAGACCGGAGGTACGTAAATGAATTCTATCATGAAATTTAGTAGTTTCTAAAGTTAAAATTTTTTCAATCGATAAGGACATTTGGTATATATACCATTTATTTAATTTCAAAATACGTCTGGTATATGACAAATTTTTTGTGGTATCTAAATTTTACTAGCGACAATGAGGATATAAATAGCAGGAGAATTGATTTGGAAAACAGAGACCGACCGCTGATTCACCTTTTACCTTTTACCTTTACCTTT
>CAJUYG010000265.1:298882-338323 GCA_910591675.1 Galerucella calmariensis | reverse complement strand
GTGTTCGTGTGGCAGGAGCCACGTGTACGAGGTAAAACGCGTTACAATTTTTTCTCTAGGTACTCTATCAAAGGCTTTTTCTAGATCCAGGAAAGCCACGAATAATTTCTTTTTTTCTTGTACCGCTTTTTCTGTCAACTGTTTGATAGTAAATATGTGGTCTTGGGTACTTCTACCACTTCTAAATTCACTCTGTGACTCCTCTAGTGTATTTTCCATTGTCGATCTGATTCTTTTCTCTAGTATCTTTTCCAACATTTTCATTGCGGTGCTAATTAATGTTATTCCACGATAGTTATTGCAGTCTGTCACATCACCTTTCTTGAAAATTGGTACAATTAGTGCTTTTTGCCAGTCTCCTAGTAGCGTTTCTTCTTCTATTATTTGAATGAAAATTTGTAGCATCATATCTTCCCCTTTTTGTCCAACGTTTTTAATCATTTCTGATGTGATTCTGTCATATCCAGAGGCTTTTCAGTTTTTAAGTTCTGTTATAACCTGTTCTATTTCCTCTTCGCTTATTTTCATTTCTGCATCTTCTTGCATACAAATTTGTACGTGTTTCTCTTCATCTTTTGTTTCATTAAGTAGTTCCTGATAATATTCTTTCCATCTTCGCATAATTTTTTCGTCTTCTGGTAGTATTTCTCCGTTCTTATTTTTTATAAAGTATGTATCTCGCTTTTGTTCTGTTTTCATATTCTTCAATGCTTTATAAAAGGGTTTCTGATTCGCTTTGCAGTCTTCTATTTTCTCTCCAAACTTCCTCCATTGTTCGCTCTTCGATGTTTCAATTAGTTCTTTTGTTTTCTTCCTTTCATCCTTATATTTATTATATTTCTCTTGTGTTCTATTCGATAAGTAGTTCTTCCATGTCATTTTCTTTTGTTTCACTTGATTTTTCATTTCTATTGTCCACCATGAAGTTTGTTTCATATTATTTTGTTTTATATGTATTCCACACACCTTTTTGCTATACTTAGGATTGCATTTTTGAAGTAGTTCCATTTATCCTCTATATTTCCGTTTTCTACTTCTTCATAATCAAGTTTTTTGTCTATTTCCTGTTCATATTCCAGTGTAATTGCTTTATGTCTTAATTTATAGATTTTTATAGATTCATGTTGCAGCTTCTCTCTTGATGTAGGTGGTTGACTTATTTTTTCATCGTCTTTAAATATGGCTTCTACTACATAATGGTCACTGCCGATTTCTGGTCCTCTCTTAATTCTTGTGTCTTTTATTGTATATTGATATTGTCTTTCTATTACTATATAATCTATTATCCACTTTTCATTCCTATTCTTTACTTCCCTTGTGTATTTGTGGATATCCTTATGCTGGAACAATGTTTTAGTTATTATCAAGTTGTTAATTAAACAAAAATCGATCATTCTTTTTCCATTATTATTTCTAAAATTTTCTCCGTAGTTTCCAATGACGGTTCTATATTCCTCATCTTCCAGACCAACTCTACTGTTAAAATCACCTATTATGTATAACTTCCTTCGGATTTTTCAATTATTCCTGTCAATTCATCCCAAAATTTCAAAATTTCTGCAGAATTGTATTTTATATGATTTCGCTGGAACCAACATCTCTGTTATCTGAACCAGACTTGACTGCCATATTTATAGTGTTCCAAATGAATACATGATAAAACTTCACCTGCTCATTTCTGCATGAATTATATGGCGGAGATCTTGAGGAGTGGAGAAGGTGCCGGTCGAAATGTGTGTAGGATTGTTTGTCAAAAAGAGACAACTAGTGAAATAGTGAATCAGAATCGCTTCTCCAATGGTTTTATAAATAACTAATATTTTATAAGAAAAATCTAGCAGAAGAGTTTATACATGAACACAAAACCCTGTATACTATTTTTAGTATATGGGCTTTGAATTGAGTTCACGTTCATTCCTGGCTGAATAGAATACAGTTTTATTTAATTAGTTTAATTAGTTTTAATGAATATCAAAGTCAATTGTTTTATATTGTTTCAATAACAGCCTTAACGGTAGTCGATATTACATATTCTAAGCACCAATGTCTCTATAAACACTTCTAGAGGTTTAATTGAAATATACCAAGCGAATATAGGTACTGGGTGATAAATGTTGGTAACAATTGAGTGATTTCGAAGAGAATTTCAGTTTTAGTTTTTATCTATTTTTTCAGGTTAAAAAGCAGAACAGCTATATAGCTACCTATGGGGATGTTTTTTTAAGAAACTCCTCTTTTGTCGGCAGTTTCCTTTGTTTAATTCATCCCAATAAATATAGCGATATATTGGGGCGTTTAAAAAAAACACTCAAAAGTCTCGTTTAGATGCCAAAATAGGCACCTAAAAAAATCAGAATGACAAAATACTATCTTCTTGTGTTATTCTCATGGAAAAAAAGGAAAATGCGATGTTCCTATTTTCAGAGGCCCCTTTTGACATTTGAAACTTTTTGTGCGTGGTTCAGAGAGGAAACTCCTACTATACAAATACATGCAATGAGAAACGGATCATAGCTGTTTAATGTATCTTCCCATCCAAATATTCCACCAACAAAACATTTCTATACATTCACTTCAATAAATATGAGTATTCAACTGGACAGCTGGATTCAGAACCACTGTGAGAAGATAAGATTAGATGAGATTAGAATTGGAGTGGCTCTTTGTTCTATCCCACTGCGACCTTTGTAGATCTATTGTGGTCTTCCCCATATTTAGATCTCGATATCTAGCTTTATTCTTCTTATTAGACTCAATACCCTGGATACCACCTCCCTTGCGTAGCTCTCTGCCCTCTGTTTTTCTTCACCAAATAAGTGGAACCGCACCCTTGCTAGGCCTTCACACTCACAGAGTATGTGCTACGTGAATTCGTCTTCTTCCTGGCAGAGTCTCTATAGGCTGTGATCTGCTAGACCAATTGTGTGCATATTTTTCCTCAGCCTACATTGTCCGGTCAGCATTCCCGCCATCATCCTCGTCGTTTCTAGACTTTGACATAGTAGATCGTGTGATAGTTTGACCGAAGGGCATTCAGGGAATAAATTTGCGTGCCTTTGTCCTTGGGTTTCATACCACCAGCGCAACGCCTGGTTGTTTATTCATTTGTGAATGCTCTCTTCACTTAGGCATTTAGCAATTTCACAGAAAGGTTCTGGCCCTATCATGACCTCCGTTGCTTCCTGCTTGGCTCATTCATCGGCCTTTTCATTGCCTTTCATTTCTTGGTGACCTGGTACCCGGGCTAGGGTCACTCTATTATGACTACCTATTCTGTTGAGTGCCTTGCGACACTCCCACACCAGATCCTATAAGAGCGTATCGCCTTAAGTACCGCTTGGCTGTCGGAGTAGATGACGATTCTTTGGGTATCTACCTCCTGTCTTATCAACTCTGCTGTTCAGCATTGCACCGCCATTACCTTTGCCTGAAAGACAGTAGCATGTTTCCCTAGGCTTAGAGAGATTGTGATCTTCTTTTCTATCCCATATATTCGGGTTTCTACTCTAGAGTCTGTTTTAGTGCCAACAGTGTACCAGTTGAGATTCGCTGTTATAGGAGGCCTTCCTTTCCAGTATTTTCTCTCTAGAATGTAAACTGTATATTCGTTTTTAAAACTGCATTGTGGAGCAATGAGATCCATTGCCATTCCCAGTATTGGATCTGCCTTTATTTCTCCATATATCTCTTTGTGGACCTTGTTCTTGGCTTATCGGAAGAGGTCCCTGTGACTAACAGATCTTGCATTTACTTGAATGAGGGGATATGCAGTGGTGGTAGGTTTAGTATTACCTCCAGGTCTGCAGTCGGAGTCGTTTTCATGGCCCCTGTGATACTTCACTTCAATAAACTCCCCGCCTGTCTCCATTCCATTATTTGTTATATTGTGCGATCTAGTATTGAAGTGTTTTTTTATGGGAGTAATTAACGTCAAACCTTTATCATTTCCTACTTGCGATGCCATTCGTCTTGTATATATTGAACAGCATACTTCATGTATAAATTTGAATTAATATTATAGACAAGTGTGAAACAACAGCTAAATATAGCCGTCACAATAAAAATTGCTTAGTGAATGTTGCTTTTTCCCTGTTCTCATTTCATTTGGTTTAAGTACATAACTGTAATTTGTCGCAACTTCCTGTACATCACGCTAACTTCAATTACACAGCGACATCAACTGAGAAAGGTGATATTATATGCAAAGCGAGTTGCCTATCTTGTAATTTGAAAACAGATTTGATAAGCGAAGGTGATAAGCCAGTTGTTGATACAGTCGAAAGAATAAGCCATATTCGCGAGACAGGTGAAGAATGGTTTTTTTCGTACAGGCCTCTTAGATAAATTGTCAACATCGAACAGATTTCAGTAAGACATCATTGGACTTTCAAAATTCATATCATTTTCCACTTGCGATTTTATTCGTCTAGCATATATTGAACAGAACACCAAAAGAAGCACAGGTAATAAAATTCACATCCTCACGGATAGTAGACAAGCACTACTAGCCCTGAACAGACCACGTATCACATCAGGCCTAGTACTAGAGTGTCACCTGTCCCTGATCGAAGCCTGTAGCAACAACGAAGTCACTCTAGGCTGGATCAAGGGGCACAGTAAATCGAAAAGTAACCACATTGCCGACTCACTAGCCAGGAAAGCAGCCTCCCAAAAACTCTTGGGACCCGGCACTTTCATTGGTCTGTCGGCGTCGGCTATGATTGACCTAATAAAGGAACACTCCCTTGATAAGTTTAAGGGTAGATGGGACGATGCAGAAGGTTGCAGGCTTGCCAAGGAACTGCTGCAGTACCCGGACAGCAAAGTAGCCAAAAAATACGTGACTATGAACAGACAGAACCTTCGGACAGCCACGGGTATTCTGACCGGTCACTGCCACCTACGAAAACACCTCTACAGACTGGGTCTGTCTGACACTTCACTCTGTAGAGGATGTGAACAGGAAGATGAGACTGTCGAACACATTCTTTGTGAATGTCCGACACTCTCTCAATTTAGGTTTTCCGTATTCGGCGAGTACTTACAGGCTAACACAAGCCAACATGAGGGAGCTTACTTCCGGCGACGTTATCGCCTACTTCAAACAAGTAGGCTGGATGACGAGCCAGAAGGAAGTCTGAACCTCGGAAGGATGCACAATGGGCCAATTGTGGCCTAAGTGCTGTGGGGGTCACCCACCCTTCAAATTCTTACAGATACAGATACAGATATATTGAACAGCATCCTTTAGAGTGCTTTCAGACGAGACACTTAGTGGCCAGCTACTAGTGTCTGAAAAGAATCGCGCGGCTAAAAATACATTAATATGAATAGACCCATTCACACGAGACACGGATAAGAAATACGTGTCCGGCCTATTTATATTAATGTATCCTTAGCCGCGCGATTCTTTTCAGACACTGGTAGCCGGCCACAAAGTGTCTTGTCTGAAAGCGCTCTTATGTCTAGGTTTGAGTAAGTTTTATGTAGAAGTATGAAACAACAGCTACAATCAGCCACCACAATTGAAATTGCTTAGTTAATGTCGGTATTTTCTTGTTTTCATTTTATTTGGTTGAGTGACAGTTATGAAAAATATGCTCAAAGTAGAGCTAAAATTCTTTTCACATTTTCCACGAACGAATTGAATTTGTATTGAAGTGGATGAACAATTTTTATTCAACCCAAGCATACACAGAAACAAATAATGTTACATACATCATAAAAAAAAAATCATTTGAAGCTCAAACGTATTATATTCAGGAAATAAACTCTTATCATCAGAAAACAGTGAATGACAGCTTCCACTCCTCATTATTGGTGAAAAAAATCTGGAATTGTAGAAAGAAGTATATTGTTTGGACAATTTCAGGAATTATCAATAAACCACTCAAAAAAATTGACAATACTTTTCAACAACTAAAAATAACATCAATAAAGCATAATTGGAAAATTTTAATTAACTATAATAGTGACATTGAATTACACGTCTAGGTCTAGATTAACATAAGATTCAACCAACCATTCGTAACTCGCTTCACTCAACAGAAAACTGTAATAATCTATCGATAGTACCACAGAATACACCAGCCAAACAAAATTTCGTGACCTTCATACTGACGTTGACAGATAACGGATCAAGTTACACTAAGAAAATTGTTCAAAAAATGTAAATTGAATGTTAAGTACACGCAAAAAAGTGGAACCAAAGAAACAAATAATAATTGTTCATTTTTATTTGTTTTTTAATTGTTAAACTCAATTTATGAATTGTTTAAGTTGTTTTAACAGCTCAACAAATACTTTCCAACTGCACAGCACTCCAGAATCCTAGAGCACAGCACCTGGGAGATTACTGGATAGAAGAGGAACATTTGCCTAAGTTGAAGCCTGCAGACATCCTAAAATTCCTCCGGGAAATAGGACTAAAGGAACTACTAGTTTCTGAGACTCTCCTCAGAAACTGAGTAGAAGTAAGGGGGCACAATAGACCTTTTAGGTCTCAGTGAATGTCACCCCAAAAATCACACATACATACATACATACAACAGCTCAACAAATATTGTGAAAAGTATATGAATATGAGTTTTAGCTTCTGTTTCTGGAGTACCATCCATTATTGATAATAATGATCTATTGTTTAACCAAATGATTCTTATTTTCTATATTGTTATCGAAATTATATGTGTGACTATGTATTTATGTAGATGTAGGATAGGGTCTAAAAACCAATACAATAATAATATATTATATATTTACAATATCAGTTTACAATAGAAATAATTTCAGTAAATGATGGAATGAAATTATTACGATAAGTATGATGCTTGAATATAAAATTTCAATTATTCATATATTTAAAAGTTACACTTCACCAGATTCTGAATGAAACTTTACACCCAGGAAAAATGTACTGATATCTGTGACAACGAAGTTATACAAAGAAAGCGACAGTGAACTTTCATCCATAGATGTCGAAGTTTTGTTGTGATTTTCAATTATTCATCCATCACTTGAATGACAGCCACGAATTGCAAGTTTTTGGCGCCATTACTAATAAATGTAATTTGGTAAACAAATTGTATCGTTCAAAACACAAAAAAATATGTAAATAATCAAAAGGCTTACAACAAAGAAAATTCTTTAGTAAACGATAAACTCACATGTCATTGACAGATTACGGGCTTAAAATGGCAGCTGTCAGACATGCGCACTCAGAAAATGAATTATTAAATAGCACAAGCTTCGCTTCTTCTTGGGATGGTGTATTCTGTGATAGTACAAACAGACGCTTGTGTCAATTAGAATTTTGTTTTGCGGCTGGAGGCGAAGATGTCGATATTATAACAGCGTTAACATTTCCCTTACTGCAGGTTTCATAAGCGAAAGTGATGTCAGTTGTTAATACAGACGAAAAAATATGAAGAGATATTTATTTGCAAAACAGGAAAAGAATAATTTTTCTTGTACAGACCTACAGACAAAATCTTTTATTAGTGGAAGCTATAGTTTGATAATTGCGAGATTTCTGAAACCGGTATCATGTGAGGTTGTCATATCTTATCTACTTCAGGTTACATTAGTGTCATCAGCAAATTAAGTGAATATAGCATTCATTCGTGAGTCTGTGTCATCATTAGACTTTTGGAATATTTATCATTTTCCACTCGCGATGCTGTTCGTCTAGCATATAATAAGTTTATTCATCATCATAAAAATTTACAAAATAATTATAGAAACAAGATTACAAAGACAAAATAAAATAATTTTATGAGACTAATTTGATATCTGGCTGACAAACAAACCGATTTACCCACTAAGGCAATGCCTGAGTGTGGGGAAACTAAGGCATGGTTAGCTCGGTGTTCGTAACAGTAAGTACATACAATGAGTAAAACAGATAGTGTTAAATAAAAAAAAACAGGTAAGAAAAGTGACAGATATAATTTGAATATGTAAAAATTTTAGAGATTATGAATTAAAAACATTATATAAAAAGACTAAAACTAAACTAGGACCAAAATAAATATATTGAATGATATTACATTACAATATTTTCAACTCCTATTAGGTTCAATTAGATCTTTAATTGCATATAGGTAATAAGCAGCATACTTCATGTCTAAATTTGAGTTAATCTTACACAGAAAAATGGAACAACAGTTAGAAATAGCCGCCACAAACAAAATTGTTCAGTTAATGCTGGTATTTTCTTGTTTTCATTTTATTTGGTTAACCACATGTCGTACTTCAACACAACTGTAATTTGTCGCAACTTCCGGTACATTACACAGCGACAGTTACTGAGAAAGGTAATATTATGTTTCATACAAGATTTCAAAGTTTGGGAGATTTGGCACGGAGAATTACAATAAAACGAGTTAAGTTGGCGTATTAATTTGAAGCTGACTGCGAATTCAACGAAGGAATCGTCTCAATTTTGTCGCCAATTCTCAGTTACAACATTTTTGAGAAATAGTACTGGATCGTATGGAGCATGAAAAAAATAAAATAACTGGTGCAAAATATGCAAAGTGCAGTTAATATGCTTTTCGCATAATAATATGCTCGCACACGATAAATTTTCCACGAGGGAATTCAATTTGTATTGAAGTAAATGGATAATTTTCATTTAGCTCCAGCGTACATACAAACAAATAATGTTATATACATATCCTACATACAAAGAAATAATTTGAAGCTAAAACGTCGCATCTCTAAGGAATAAACTTCTATCATAAGAGAATACTCCACAGCATTGGTGAAAAATATCTAATATTGAAGAAAGAAGTATATTGCTTGGACAATTTCAAGAATTATCAACAATCCACTCGAAAAAATTGACAATACTTCGTAACAACTA
This sequence comes from Galerucella calmariensis, assembly GCA_910591675.1. Lineage (NCBI taxonomy): Eukaryota > Metazoa > Arthropoda > Insecta > Coleoptera > Chrysomelidae > Galerucella > Galerucella calmariensis. Next base: position 329,460 of record CAJUYG010000265.1, on the reverse strand, counting down.
AAAATAAAATCAATGGAGCATAATTAGAAAATTTTAATTCTCCGTAATAGTAACACATGTATATCCTCATTCCTTCCAGAACAGTTCCTCCGTAGTATGTTCGTCGACCAGGAATCCAATCAATTTAACGCCTGTGACTTCCTAGATTTATTTTATGGGCTTCATTCTTCCATATGCATGTGTTCTATTCAAGAAGTCTCCTGTTTATTCTGCCTCTTGTGAATTATATGTTGTGAGCTTTATCTGTTGTCGAATAATATTTATTTTTCATGATAATAGATAGGTATTTTTTGCAGAGTTAACTGTATAAACCCTCACTTCGTGGAATCTACTCATCATATGGTTTTAAATGAAACTAACTGTTTCTAAATGACTCCACAATATATTTGAAAAAATGTGTAAATTGCAAGTAAATTATTGACAATTGTTTCGATAAATATATTTATAAATATATTGTGGAGTCATTTAGAAACAGTTAGTTTCATTTAAAACCATATTTTTTGCAGAGTGAGCTACTGAAAATAGTCCTAATTGTGCTCGTAACGCTATAGATGTTCGAACTGTTTATGACTGGTCCATTTTATCAAAATCCTCCAGAAAGCTTCGTCCACGTTCGAACTGTCATTTGAGATTGTACCATCATTGAATATTAATGATGGGTGAACAAATCTACAATACAACTTGTTGTCTCTAGAGGAATATTCTTTTCGTTTCATACAGTTATTTTCGATGTAAGGTTACGAGTTTTCATCGAAATATTGACGCGCTAAAAACTAATAAGACTAGTGAAAATGACAATGAAGGATGCGATTGCAAAGGTGATAAGCAGAGACGGGAATACAGGAGATATTAACATTGAAGTAGGTGTAAGACAAGGGGATAGTTTGTCTACAACCCTTTTCAACACAACACTATATGGGGTGATTAAAGCAATAGGCATAAAAGGAATGATCAGCCACAGCTCCACACAAATAATAGGATATGCCGATGACGTAGCTTTAGTTACCAAAGACAAAGAAAACCTAGTGAATACATTCAATAACTTAACAAAAGAGGCAGCAAAGAGAGTGCTGGTAATCAACCAAGAGAAGACAAAATATATGCAAATCTCGAGGAAGACGGACAACGCAGCCACTATAAATATGAGAGATTACACTTTTGAAAGAGTAAGTCAGTTTAGATACCTGGGAATAATAATTGATGAGAAGAACAACAGAAGTGCAGAGTTCAACGCAAGAATAATCGCCGGAAACAAAGTGTATTGGAAGTATCAGAAACTACTAAGGGACAAATGCATCAGTAGAAAAACCAAGATCAACATTTATAAAGCCGCAATTCGACCAGTAATAACATATGCCGGAGAAAATATGAGACTAACTGATAAAGACGAAGGAAATCTCAGAGTTCTAGAGAGGAAAATCATGAGGAGGATAATAGGCCCAAAACATATTCCGAATGAAGGGTACAGAAGGCTATATAACTACGAAATAGATCAATACATGAATGGTGAAGATATAGTCAGACATATAAAGGCACAACGACTAAGATGGTATGGGCATCTTCGAAGAAGGAATAAGGACGATCCAATAAGGAAAATCGCTGACTGGAAGCCTGCAATCCAGAGACCCAGGGGACGTCCCAAACCAAGATGGGAAGAAGACTGGGGTAGAAAAACAGAGGATGGGAAGGAATGGAAGATGATTACAAAGATGGCGAACTCACACAGTAAGCAGAAGATAATACACGGACTGATCCACCGTACAAAAAGGATCAAAAAAGCTCAAAATGAGCGGCCTATACTCCGACAACAGGAGTGCCGGCCTATATATATATATATATATATTGACGCGCTTTTGTGATAGCAAATTGTACTTGACAATTTGTATTGAAGTAAATGGATCATTACCATGTAGCTCAAGCACACATACAAACAAATGTGAAGTATACCGGGTGTCCCATTTTATCGTATACAGGCAATGTCTTGCTTATTTGACAAAATAATAAAAAAATATAAAAAAATAAAAAAGCTGCATTGAATGGCATCAAAGTACCTTCCTAATGACATAAAAAATGTTTCACATTTGACAACTCTGTGGTAGCTACCCCTCACTTTTTACTTCCAAATGTATATTGTCATTGAAAATTGCGTGTCGTTCTATTTGGAATACAACGATAGCACATACTGTGTTTTTTCAATTAATAATAACAAAAGTATCAATATTTTATGAAGTATGAATTTCAACTGAAATACCTCCAAGCAATTCAAAAAACGAACAAAAAATTACAGCAAGTGGTCAAAATTATTTCCCACAGAATCCTTGCAAGCAGCAAAACGTGTTAAGAGTGTTGTTGTGCAGGCCTCGTCTGAATCAGCTGGTGTATCGCTACGACATGCTTCACAAATGCGTTCTTTAAGATCATCTAAATCATAAAATACTTCAATTTAGAATTGTAATCTTGCATCAGAGACATAAGAGAATATTTGGCAAACTTTTGTTGACGCAAGATTTGGCGAAATACTATCAGTCACGATTTATATTTTTCAATAAACAGCTGCATTTTGTGTTATTTTGTTGAAGTCAATTCATTTTTGGAAAATATAAAATTCTCCCTCAATTTGATCTTTAATTCCTGCGGCCAAACTTCAGATGACTTTTAAGACAGTAGTCACAGCTGACAACGTAAGAGTTACATAAAAAAAACTTGAAGCTTATAGGTAAGTCGCATTTTTAAGGAAAAAACTTTCATCATCAGAGAACAGTTAATATCAGTTTTCACTCCGCAGCATTGGTGAAAAATATCTAAATTTGAAGAAATAAGTACATTATTCAGACAATTTCAAGAATTATTAGCAAACCACTTCCATGCTTGAAAAATTTGGGAATATTTTCAAATTTCAGTAGTAATACCAAGTGATTGTATTTTCGCAATTTTATCTATTTACTTCTTCATTACAAACTCAATTCGTTCGTGGAGAATGCGTTATGTGTGAACATAAGCGCAAAGCATATTAGCTGTACTAGCTACGCGATTAACTGTCATAACCTCTTTCTTTTCATGTTCCATTCAATTCAGTATCTACTATTTCCAAGAAATGTATTTGAGAATTCGCGAATCATCAAATTAAGATTCCTTTGTTGAAACTCGCAGTGTCAGTTCCAAATTAAAACGCAAACTAAACTCGTTTTATTGTAACTTCCCATACCGAATCTCCGAAACTTTGAAATCTTGTATGAAACCAAATATTGATTACCTTTCTCAGCTGATGTCGCTGTGTAATTGAATTCAGCGTGATAAACCGGAAGTTGCGACAAATTACACTTATGTTGAAATACAGCATGTACTTAACTAAATAAATGGAAACAAGAAAATACCAGCATTAACCAAGCAGTTTTGATTGTGGTGGCTATTCCTAGCTGTTGTCTCATACTTCTCCATGAAACTACTCCAAACTTAGATATGAATAATGCTGTTTAATATATGCTAGATGAACAGAATCGCAAGTAGAGGATGATGAAGATTTCAAGAGTCTAGTAACGATACACTTACTCACGGTATGTTCTTGCGCATGTAGCCGACAGCGTGTGACGTTATGTGGGAATCTCAATCGGTGATGTACAATGCTAAATATATGAGAAATACTGTGTTTGTGTTTAATTTTCATGGATATTTCCACTTTATGAATGATTATTTAAATGCGACATGGTTTTTCACATATAATATGAAATATTACTTTATTATCAGTAACTTAGTTATCTTTTTTTGGTAAGTATAATGATGCTGGGAGTTAACAATGTACAAAACGTGTAGAAATGTGTAGGTAATATAGTTTTTTTACATTTTAAAACGATTTGAAACAGAAATATTTATGGGTGGGCGAAATCAAAACACACCATTAAATTATAAATATTTTATATTTCATATCAGTCCAGTAATTGAAGACCTGAAAATAGGCAAACCTATCAATATATTTGTCCAATAATTTTTTTAGGCTTGATTTGTAGGTCTTGACAGGTACTTTAAAGGGAGAAAAAGTTCTCCAAGATTGCCCCTTAGCTAAGGGCCCAAAATGGCACCTAACAACGATTAAATGAAAATTAAAAAAAAATTAGGGTATACAAATTTCAGGGATGACAAAGGACCTTAGGAGGACCCATAATCAAGAAAATATTGATTAAATTAGTGCAATACAAAAAAAAAATAGGAACAAATTCCTGGCGAGGTCAAAATTGCCCGGGAGCAGAAAGTTTGACCCGTGTTCCGCTATGGCCAAAATAGTCAAGCGTGACTCAATTCACAGGGTATGATAGCAGCAGAATTCCTCTTTCACATGAATTTTGAATCATGAGAAAATATGCATTTTTCACAAAATTATTGAATAATTTGTCCCCCCGCTGATGTGTAAATACACGGACTGTGCTCTCCAGCATACAGCACAGAAGCTCATTATTCGAGGTGCGCTTGGTGCCGTTTTTCTCGAAACCGGTCAAATTTTCGAGAAAAATCATGAACACCATTTTTGTAGAAAATTAACTGAACTTTAATTTTTATTCGAACCAAAAATCTCTAACAGCCATATTTTAGGATATATTGACTGAAAACCTATTTTTCTGGTCTTTTGGGGCCATTTTCTCCGCCCTCGCACGCGTTTTCATGCAGAACTTTGTCTCATGTTTAATGAGGTACCAAATGCAACTTCCAGCCGGAAGATGAAAATAGGGCGTAATTAATGTTAACTTTTTTTCTTTATTTACTGGAATACTTCGCTTATCAAATCTATTTCCCAATTATTAGATAGGCAATTCGCTACGCATTTTGCAGACACATTGCGTATTCTATTTGGAACGTCAAAAATCTGTCAAAACATTTTCTCTTCAAGCCGAATTGTAATGTTTCTACGGAAAATTATACCAATCACCTACAATGATTTGAAATTTGAAAAAATACAAACTTTTACACCTCTGAACATAAAAATATTTCCATCGAAACTCTAGTTGTCCGAAAAGGAATAAAAAACGCCGCAATCTTTTATAGCGGCAACTGTAATGCTGCCGAAATGATGGAACCAATAATATTTACAACAAATTCTAATTCCGTTCCCGCTTGAAACAATCCCAATAGTTTCTGCTATAGGACGTAGAACGCTATTGATTTCGCAATAAGAAAACAGCGACATATTTATTGTTACGTAGCATAGTTTGGAGTGTATCCAAGTTCTATGGAATAGTAGATTGTGGCTGGCTAGTGGAGGTTGTATCATCGTTTTTTTGGAATTTAATTCCTTTCAATTTAGGACGGACATATTTTGATATGCTTTTTGCTCACTCATAGTCCTGAGATGCAATCAGAGTTTCATTTAACATTTTGTGGTGTTGTAAAGTGCTTGTTGTCTTTCCACATCTTGCAAGCAATAATTAACGAATGCCAGTGTGCCGATTTGCTCTAGGAAATCTTTGGGGTCCTGAGAATAATCGAGATGCAATAATCTTTTTATATCGGTCTCAAGTTCCTGTAGGCATTCTCTAAATTTTTTTAATTGCTTTTTTAATTGAATTTCAATTGACTCTGGAATACTTGACCTCTCAGAAGCTATAACTCCAGAACGGGTGAAGTTATCGGCTTCGAATTTTTACTGTGCAATATTTTTAAGTCCTAGTTTTTGTTCAGCATGTTGCCATCACAAAAATTTGTCTATATTATACGTAAATAGTTAATCAAAATACAACTTTTTCTGCGATATTATTAAATGAGAATATCCCGATCCATTATGTTTCTTTCTGTTTTTTAATTGATATTTTTTGTAGAAACTATATGTTGTAAATACTTTGCCTATAATAAGTGGGACTCCATTGCTTTCCGCTAAGCAGATTACACATAAACATTAGGTTCTAGACCTCAATTATTGGGAACCAAATTACTCATTTTTTATTACCTTCTATATGTGTCATAGGTCTATTGAAATAATTATGTTCAGTTGTTTATTATTGTCTTCGTTTAAAACTTAATTCACAGTCTCGGTTGTAAATTTTCCAACCACTCTATTTCCGATTATATTTTATATAAAGTACATGTCGATGTGAGACTTTCTTGAAACAAATGTCAAACTTGTTCAATGTTGAACAAAATAGATGCAAATTATTTCACATAACAGCATGGAGTTACAAGATGCTGAAAATTCGTTTAGGGAATAGTATTATCTGTTTTAATAAGGAAAGTTTTCTAGCAGTTTCAAACTTACAGCGAAGGCTGGCATTGGGAGTTAACATCCAGAAGGAATTTTGAATTTTATGAATAATGTGCTACTTGAAGAGAAATACATTTTGCGCTAGACACAGGAATAATCCAGTTAAATGTGGGTTATTACCAAGAAATTACCAATTTTCTTTGAAAGTTTCAGTGAAAGATTCCGTCTTCACCCCTGGCTTACCTTTGGAAAAAAAATAATTACCACACAACAGCATTCAAACTGTTTTAATTTCAGCGGTCGAAAGATTCGGGTTGACTGATTAATTTTTCGTTTTATACAGTGTGGAAACCACTTATGAAATAAAATGTCATTATCTTAAACAATTATAAAAAATGCCGAGACACATCAACTTTTGAATTGAGTTGTGCGTTATGTAAACATAAATGTAATTGTACAGAGTGATTCACGCAAATATGCCATAGTCGGTGTTGTTGTTTTTTATGAAATACCCTGTATATTTGCATATTTTTGAAATCTTCTTAATGAACCGATTCCAACAAACTGAATAATGTATGGTCAATTATGAATTTTACAGGGTGAAATTTTTATTTTTACAGTTATATTAAACATACATAAAATACCTGATGTATTTCATTTTGATACATTAAAATAAATGCTCAAAATGTTCTCCACCTAGTTGTTGGCAATAGCACAGTCTCCTATAGAACTCCTCCTTAACTTTGTTTAAAGTTTGAGGTGAAATATTTTGTATTTCTGTAGTTATCCTGTCTTTGAGGTCTACAATGCTAGTTGGTTGTATTGCATATACTTGGTTCTTGAAATAACCCCACAGAAAAAAATCTAATGGTGTAAGGTCTGGCGATCTAGCTGGCCACTCAATAGTACCTCTTCGTCCAATCCATTTATTGGGGAAGATTTCATCTAAATAAGTTCTTACCATTAAAGCATAATGGGGTGTTGTCCCGTCTTGCTGGAACCAAACATTTTCATTCGGTAAGCTAGGATCTATGCGTTGGGATATAAGTTTGACAACGCAGGAATAACTTCATTTCCAAGCATATTTGAATATTCACCAGCTGTCAAATTTTCATCTATAAATATAGGACCAATAATATGGTCGCCTATTATACCGGCCCATTTGTTCACCTTTTGAGGGTACTGCGTATGTGTCTCACGCATCCAATTAGGATTCTCTGCTGACCAATATTTACAGTTCTGTCGGTTTACCTCCCCATTCAATGTGAATGTTGATTCGTCAGAAAAAAGAATGGTACCAAGAGATATCTCATTTCTGTTCAGCTTATTCATCAATCTTTCGCAGAAATCCATTCTACGACCTGGATCGTCTTCTGTTAGCTTCTGCACAAAAGTTAATTTGGAGGGATGAAGTTTTTCTTTATGAAGACATCTTAGAACAGTTGTATGACTAACATTATTTTCACGGGCAATTTGACGTGTACTTGAAGTTGTATTCTCTTCGACACTTAACAAAATATCCACTTTCACATCATCTTCAACGAAGTGTGGTTTTCTTTTCAATCGTTTGACATGTCCAAGTTCTCTGAATCATGCATGAATTTTAGACACAGTACTTTGTGAAATATTAGGCAATTCGGGATACCTGTGATTAAATAATGTTGCCACTTCAACTTGACTTTTGCAGTTATCCCCGTACCCGATCATCATTAAAATCTCAATTCGGTGGGTCTCAGTTGAATATTTCATTGTTATGTCGACAAGGAAAGAGTGTTCGACAAAGATTTCACTTTTTCAGTATAAACTGTCAACACATCAACAACTGACAGATTAGAAAACAATCCACATTATTTACCGATTCTGTCTAATTATTGGCGTGTTTAGGCAATTTTTAGGTATTCATGATAAAATTTATGGGCGTAGCAGGTTTTGTTTAATATACAAATACGTCCAATAATTAGTTAGTTTAGATTTTTGATAAATCCATATTTAGCTAATTTAAAAAAGTACCAATATTTCAAGTGTAATTGACCATACATTATTCAGTTTGTTGGAATCAGCTCATTAAGAGGATCTCAAAAATATGCAAATATACAGGGTGTTTCATTAAAAAAAACAACACCGACTATGGCATACTTGCGTGAATCACCCTGTACATTCAAATTTATGTTTACATAACGCACAACTCAATTCAAAAGTTGATGTGTCTCGGCATTTTTCATAATTTTCCAAAATAATGACATAAAGAATTTTTTCTACTAACGTGCGGAAAGTGAATCTTTTCCTAGGCATTATATACATTACCAAAAACGTTCAGGCAATGTGTATAGTACGATTCATTTCATACATTGCCTAGGTATTGTATAAAATGCCAGAAGCGCATCAGGCAATGTGTATAACGAACGACCACGGGAAGGAGACGCATGCGCGGGGTGCGGGACTACCCCGTAAACAAGTTGCAGCTCGTTAGGTGTGTTAGTATTTCTTTTTGTTATCAGAGAGTTGGTTGTCTCTGTTGTTATTAAGTAGGTACCTACAAGGTTACTAGATTGCAATTTCAATATTACTTTATTTTAGTTCGTTCAAAGATGTTACCTTTCAAATTATAATTATGTTACCAACAGTTCATTTAAAGTACTTATACGAAAACTGGTTGTTGTTTTTTTTATGTGAAATCGATTATGAAAAATCGATTACATACATTACCTATGCTCCAACCGGCATTCTATACAATGCCTAGGTATTCTATACATTTCCTAGGTAAAGTGTAAAATAGTTGAACAATTGAATATCATTTCATACATTGCCTGAACGACTCCGGCATTCTATACATTTCCTAGGTTTTGTATAAAATGCCTGAATTATACACATTGCCTATAACATATACATTTTATTCATTTCTGGTGAACTATTTTCAACGTATGTTGACAAGCTATCTCAAATAACAATGGTAACCACCAATCGTATCACAACTGATTCCTCTGAATGATGTAATTTCTCCATTAGAGGACGTTCATCAGATCTCTGAATATACAATCATCGGCAATATTCTGTTTAGTTCGGTCAACAGGTGAGAAGCGTGAAAACTTAAACAAGTGTCGAAGGCTGATGAGAGCCGTTTACTTGATAAGGGTCATTACGGCCTGCCTTTTAACTCATCGCCGAACCGAACAAAAGAAGGTAAATTCACGTTTCAGCCTCTCCAAACCTTCATTAGCAAATAAAAACTTTCTAAACTGTTAATGATAGCTTCGAATGGAAGTAATAGAGGAAGTTTTCAAAGTTCACGTTTTCTACTAAAGACTGAGAAAGAAGAATGGGAAGTTCTGTAGCCGTTAATCTGCCCGTTTATTGAATAGTTTTTATTGTTTTTAGTGAAAACGGAATAATCTTGAAATATATACGTACCTATATCAAAAAGTTCAACAGAATATGATGATAGTCAGATATCAAAGAATTTTTTTTGTCGTCTCAATAAACGGAAACCAATTATATGAACAAAAAAATTATGGCGGGAAGTCTCAGCAGCACAAGGACGGACTTTTTTTATGCTACGATTCTTTTTCACCATCTGTCAATTGATTACTTTGACATTTCTTAATTGCTTAATTAGGCATCAGTGTTGAAGTTTTTTGTAATATTTTATGTTTTTTGGTTCTTTTGATAGGCGAGAAACAGTTTTGTCACGCCCTCAAATATCTGCTGCCCTCGTGTCGCTACGCTCGCTCTAAATCTAATATTCTTGAGCTGCTAAGCTTATTTTATACCGTTGTGACACAATATACTGTAGCAGAACGAGACTATTATTGGCTTATTCTGAACATCTATACGTAACAGCTGTAAATAATTTAACATCGATGTAGTTAAAATCGCAATGTTAAATCAAATTCAACAGCGCGGTTGAAAATCGTATTCTGAGCAATCCGATGTAAAAAAATTATTGACAGCGCAATATTACATCGCAGCTAACTTCACTCATATTATTTTGTGTAGTAGAATTTGCCTAATTTTCAATTTATTGGTCGGATGATGTAAAGCAAGAGGTCAAGGAACCAGAAGGAAGAAGAATTTTTAGGTTATCGTTATATTATATGTAGATACGTTATTAGTGGGTTTATTCATTTATTATTTTTATTTAAAAAATGGATGGCGTTTGCATTTCCTGGATTTTTTGCATGTGGCTCTAAGTATCAAATTCATTCATTTTTGTTCAGGTGAAAAGTGAAGGTCGTTAAATTATCTACAAAAATGGTTCTTATAATTTTTTTCGAGAATTCAATAGTTTTCGAGATAATCGCATTCAAACGTCCCCTCACTTACGCGGCTGCACTACCTCTAGAAATGCTACCGTCAATAAAATTAACTTGTAAACCGGCGGACAAATTCTTCCAGAACTCGGTCAAAAATTAATATTTTTCGATGATTTAAAGTTCATTGTAATGGGAATATCCGTAGGTATCAATATGTGTACCTTAAACCCCGTTCTCGCCCGTCGAGGACATTGCAAAAAGTGGCCAATGTTATTTTTCCCCAATATTTTGGCCTCTTCCATTGAATCATTGACATTTTATTTATTTCAAATGGTTTATTATCCCTTGTTTTTTCAAATGGGGTCTGGGGAGGTCCTGAATGTTCCTAGAAAATTTTTTCCAGTATCTTTGTGGCGTTTCAATAAAAAGTTTATTTATTTATTTGCATTTTTCAGTCGTTTTCGGAGTTCCCACAAATCTTGTAAACAAGCGAAAATAAAAAACGAATGTACAATTATTTTGTTATTAAATGCACACCATTTGAAAGCTTACTATGTCTACTCTCTGAACCAATATTTTTATTCGGAATACAATGCACTCATTTTCCAGGGACCGGGAAAATTGGTAACACGGGTGAAAACCGGCCTTTTTTTAAATGCTTTTTGTTCTCCGCTGTTAATTTTTTGAGAATTAATACCCACCCTGAATTGAAGCTTATATTCTGACCTTTCCATCCATAAAACTTGTTCCCCAGACTTGAGCGCCGTTCTTTTATGTTTATTTTTCTCTTGTACGCCTCTTTTAAGCTTTTTATGCTCCCTCCACCAGAGAGAATCGTACCTAACCTTACCACGTGTACCCACGCGCCCACTCCAGTGGTCTGCTCTTGTTGACATTAAATCTTTGTTGTTTTTTGGAGCAGTCGTAGCCGTTTGCACGAATTTTATAAATATTATATAAATATTTTATAAATTATTATATAAATATTTTACGATTATCAATCGATCAATTAAAAAGAAGAATTTTTGAAAGTGAATAAGTGACAATTTTGACTTATGAGAAAAATGGAGGTATATTTCCGGAAGAATTAGAGGTGGAAGGAGAACCACGAGGGCTTGAAGGGGAGGTGGAATAAACATGGGTGGAAAGAGACACAGAAGGGTTGGAAGATGATGAGATAGAAATGGAGCTGGAAGAACAAGGGATAGGGACAAGAGGGACAGAGGAAGAAGTAGAGCAAGAGGTAATAGGCGACGTCATGGAATAACGCGTTTTAATCTCATATTTGAAGTTCTAGAACTTCGTTCTCCAGCATAAACAAGCATGTTACTCGGGTTAAAAAATTATAGCTCTCGCCTTGTCGCGGATTTTTGCAAAAACTGGCATCCACTGGTTCCTGGCATTCACTGGTGCCTTTACCCTACTCTGAATTTTTCTATGCATTTTGTATTTTCAACCCAATTTTTATAAGAATAAATGGTATTTGTTTAAAAATTCCTTGTTTTTTCTGAAATCTTGCACCTATACTGTTCCCCCTGAAGTTTGCGAAAAATTTGCAAAAAATGAAAAAATGCAAAAAATATTTATCAAAAAATTATTATTATCAGCTTCTATAGGTATTGACTTACTAGTAGCCTAAACGCCGTCACTCAAGACTGTCACATGAAGCAATAAGATTTCGCAATTTTCTAGTAAATTTGCGACTCATATCCTTGTGAAATTACACTGAACATTGACTAATAGAATGAAGAGACACGGAGTGTTGCTGTGACACACAAAAATCGTGTGAAATAGGTCAATAATTGCCGAAAAAACGATTGGTGCCCGGATTTTCATGTGTATACACCACAATTTAGCGAGTGCAGGTATTCCGCTGGCGCCATCTACAATTGGTCTCCAAAGTCTAACAGGTGAAAATCTATGTATTTCCGAGGCTCTCGAGTAGAAATTTAGTCAGAAACCACCAAAAATATTCGGTGTAAAAATTTTGTTATTTTCAAAGGCCATTTTCGCAAAAAATATTCGTGTTGCGGAAAAAATGACGGTAATCATTTTTGTAGATAATTTAACGACCTTTATTTCTTATTTAAATTGTCTAACTTGCGTATTTCGGAAGATTTTGGCGGAAAACCGTTTTTTGGGACTTTAGGGGCCATTTTGGGCACTTAACTAAGGGGCAATCTTAGAGAACTTTTTCTCCCTTCGAAAAACCTGTCAAGACCTACAAATCAAGCCAAAAAAAATCATTGGACAAATATATTGATAGGTATGCCTATTTTCAGGTCTTCAGTTACTGGACTATATTCTATTATCAATATCTGCTTCCTGTGTTCCGTTTTCGTCTACTATTGTTCCAAGGTACTGAAAATGTTCAACTTGCTTTATTTTGTCTGTATCTATTCTTACATTTATTTCCTCTTTGGCGTCTCCAACGACCATAACTTTTGTCTTGTTTTTGTTTATTTTCATTCACATGTCCATCATTGCTGCATTCCACACATTTATGTTTTCTTGTAGCTCTCTTTCATTTTTTGCTATCAATATGACATCGTCTGCAAATGCTTCTTCACTGATGTATACCCTGCACAATTGTAAATGTCCCACACATACTTTTTTACTTAGTTTTGTGCATTTCTTTATGATCTCCTCCATGTTAATATCTAATAAATAACAAAGGGCTTAGGCTCCCTCCCTGTCTATTTGTGTCTATTTGTAGTGAAATTTTCTGACATATTGTCATTTCTTATGACTGCGTTCTCATTTTTCTCATAGATGTTCTGTATTATTCTTATTATTTTCTGTATTCAATCCCCTTTCTGCTAATATTCTCCACATTTTTTCTCTAGGTACTCTATTAAAGGCTTTTTCTAGATCCATATTAGTTTTCAATAGTTAGAATTAAGTGATTGCAGAAAAAAATTTTGTGTGTATTACGTGCAAAAACGTGACATTATTGCTTTCGAGTAATTACCGCGCTTCGCTTCGCATCGCGCGGTTACTATCACTCTCAAGCAATAATGTCACTTCTCGCTCTTGATACATAAATTTTTTAGAACATCGGGGGCATTTTACGTGTTTTCGGTCCTTGGTCAATTGAAAAAATAACACTCCAGGTTTTGTTTTTCTGTTAAAAATAATCGAATCACTACATAAAGTCGCTAGATGCGAATATCTCATCGAAGTACGTCCTACGAAGATGTAACATTTCACAGACACTACAAAAGTGTGAGGTGATGATTACGAAGATTTCTCAATACTTTTGGTCACTTCTATTATCAATTTCCGCATCCGAATGCTCTTCATTTCATGCTCCCTCATTTCCCTTATCTATTTTTTGTCTTATTCCACTAGCTCCATACGTTTCAGACCTAAGTTTTCATTGCGTCGTTTGAACTATAATATGCGTGCCTAGCAGCAACACTTATGATAAGCCGATTTTAAGAAATTCTCAAAGCAAACCTCGTATGTTTAAGTTATAAGACTTATTGAATATAAAAACACTGCGAAATATTCCATGAACTTTCATAAATCCCATTACAATATTTTCTAAACAGTTGAATATGAAAATGGATCATGGAAAAGTTGTATTGTAGACATATTCCAGAGAGTGGAATACTGTAGTTTTATGACAATATTGAACGGGTACTTGAAACGAAGAAGGAAGCGTTAATTGAATTACATGAACTGGAAATTAATAACAATTGGAAACATGACAAAGTGGAGCTAATAAAATAACAAGCTAACAAATACATGAAAGGTACTGCTATTTAAGTTGGAAGGACTGGATAGGAAAAATAGATACCAACAAAAAAAATGAAAAAGTTCCTTAACTCTTACATTAGGCAATAAATGATAAGTTTTCAAAATTGGTGCTCAAAAATTTTTAAAATTGAAACACAAGCTCATAAAATACCCCACTCCCTCACCAATGGACCAGTCGGTATGGGCCATTTTAGACCGAAAGTACAAGTAACTAGCAATACGACTGATTTTTTTTCATAAGTACCCTGAAGTAGGTAGATTGATATAAGAAAAAGTTTACCAGTCTATCGATTTCCCAAATTGGAAAAAAACTATTTTTCGAAATTTTTCAATATTCCGCGCTGGGAGGAAGGTGGAGGAGAATAAAAATACCACCGTTTAGGGAAAGTGTTTTGCAATAAAAAAGGTCTTCTGCGTTTTTTTCGTCCGATCAATGGTTTATCCGTAAAAGAATCGGTAAACTAAGTATGTGTTCCGCGACTCAGCTGCACGGCGGAGAAAAATAAATATTGTATCAGAATTTTTTTTCAATCTTTGGTGAGAGTTAAGGTTGTGAATAATTAATAAAAGGGTATGAAAAAAATTATATCCTAAAATTATATATTAATCATCTTATACATTTTCACTATATACATTTTGTTCGTTGAATATTAATCTTTATATTACATGAGTATCAAATTTTATTTTGAAAAAATAAAGAAGATTCCTATCCGAAGTCTATTAAAATTGCTATTTCCGCTTATAATACAAAAAATCATTGAATCCAAAAATGTATGTGAATGAATAAATTTCGTAATTATATATTCTTGATCTTAGAAGTTTTCTCAACATTTCTACGCAAACCCCATTGAAATTACCCCAGTGTTATCAAAGTTACAGTATTTAATATATATATTTTCTTGTAAATTCAAGATTCCTAGAATTTACGAAATAATGAAAAGTGCCGTATTTCGTAATTAGGAGAAATTAATTATCCATAAATTTTATCTATGGAACAGACCTCCTAAATAACAGTTTCCATCCTTCGGAAAATTGTTTCAATGCCACCTTATTATATAATATATTTTTTATTGAGATACTTGGTTTTTGATCAGAATATAATATTTATATTATATATGAGTAATTTGCTAAAAATGATTATGTGCTATGACAAAAAAAATCTTAAAGCCGACACTTTTCTCTTCAAAACGCCGTATTACAAATATTTATATCTACATTATAACTGAACAATAGTTTATAATGTACTCCGCCGCGCTTCAGACAATAGAGTAGCGCGGATGCGGGAACCATACTTAGTTTACCGAATTTTTTCCAGACAAACCATTGCTCGGATGGAATAGACGCATAGGAACTTTTTTGTTGCAAAACACTCTTCCTACATGGTGGCATTTTTTATTCCTCCCCACCTTCTTCCCAGCGCGAAATATTCAAAAATTTCGAAAAAAAAAGTTTTTTGATTTTTTTTTCTAGTTTGGGAAATCGATAGACTGGTTAACTTTCTTTTATATCAATCTACATACTGAAGTACTTATTAAAAAAAAATCAGCCGTATTGCTAATTACTTGTAGTTGTTACCCCATCGTCTGGCCTACAATTTGAATATGTTATTGGTATTCAATTCAGTAGCGGATGAGTGGACTACTTTCCCTGCTAAACAAAGAATATACGGCGATAATTTAATTTCCTGTTAATATTTGGTATTTTTTCTCTTATTTTTTGGGAATGAAACCACAATAATGTTTTTATTTTTTATTTCGACGTTTCGATAGCGTTCCAGCTACCTTTGTCAAGATTAAATGATGATAAAATAATTTTTTGGTCCCTATCTGACACAACGGAAAAATATGACAACTAGACAATCAATAATATTTTGAAGTTTAAGATTACAAAACTTTGTTGTCAAATTTTTTTGAGGTCCATTCATAGTAGATCACATCTCTGGTAAAATGTGAAATAAATATTTTATTTTATGACATTCCAAAGATACGATAGTCTACTAGAAATGGAATCCAGTGAAGTGCACGTTCCATGAACGGTTTTTATTGGGATAGCGCTTTTTTTCGCTTACTTTGGAAATGTTGTTAATAAAACGCGTTTGTTGTTACTTTTTTGTGTATTATTATTTTTGTTTTCAGAATATGTATGACTCAGTTTGGTGATTTTGTGTATTGAAGTGTGTATCGATTAACAACTATTCCAATGATAAATCATAAGAAAACCTGGATAAAAACTTATGATGCTATCCTGATAACGCAGGTAATTGATTATTGGAAATTTATCTTTCTAACATTGGTACCTAACCAAATTTGACTACATTCGGCTGAAATACTAGCAACACATTTATCTGCATTCAGTTGTATTAAAGCACTTTCTTTAATTTTTCGTCTTTTATTATTGGGCTCTTTCAATATTATTTTTGCCGAATCCCATTGAATTTTATGCCCCTCTTCCCAAGCATGTTTACAAATACCTGACTTAAAGAACTCCCTATCTTCGATATATTTTTCATGTTCACTTATTCGGACTTTCAATGGTCTAGATGTTTCACCTAAATAGAATTTGTCGCATTCACAAGATATCTGATATATGCAATTTTTTGAAGATTGCTCTTCATTTTTTGGTTTTGGTTTTGTTAGTATAGATTTCAACGTATAGTTAGATTTGAAGCTAGTTCGAATATTGAATTGATTACCAATTTTCTCAATTCTTTCTGATAAACCCCCAACATACGGTATTGTCAAGTTTTTAAAAATTATGTTAGCTGAATTATTAATATTATTATTATTATTATTATGGGGTATTAACAATGAGCCCTTCTCTATATTCTTAATTTCTTTATTCACAAATTCTGCCGGGTAATTATTGGCATTTGAAACATTTCCTCCTTTGTGAAATGATTATCATTAGAACAAATGATAAAGACATTGTTGTGGTTCCATTCCCAAAAAATAGGAGAAAAAAATAATAAATAATGCCACAAGGAACTCACAGAAGATATTTAATATTTGGTATTTAAAAATAAGAGAGTACATCAAAAAGAAAGAATTAGAATTGAATTTTGAATACAGACATCAGTAAACGTAGATGAATCCTTAGAAGAAACTTCAATTAGTCCCAATTATCAACTTGATGTTTCAGACCATTCGTCTTAAATTATGGGGTTGTAGAATTGTTTAAAAAAAAGGGACAAGTATCAGTAAGATGCATTGACGTGAGATTAACGACTCTTTCAAATATAGATACCCTTTTTAATATAATTGTACCACAGATAGCAGCATAACAGTGGTATAGACCTTCTAGAGTAAAATATGACTCCATGATATGTAGGTTATTCGCAATGATCTTGGTTTATAAACTGGTAAAAACAGGTTTTCAATACGAAGATAGCAGATCGTCAACTGCTAGATTTCCAGCATCATGTCCGGAGACTGGAAGAGCCGAAAAAATTAGCGTTTGTGGTGTTGTGTTAAAAAGCAGAGCTTAGTGCATAGGTGAGTATTGAATGTTTTACTGAACAGTGAAACTGGGGATGTTAATTAATGATTTGGTGGAGTGAGTTTTTAACATTTATAGCTGAAAATTATTGATTGATTGACACAGTGTTACAGAAAGGGCTTCAATGAACCGGAATCTCCGTTTTTCGATTAGTGATAAGTTTTCCAAAGTTTGATACTAAACACAAAATGTCATCAGATATTCAAAGTAATTATAATATAAGACCATGAAGAAATAGGGTTCATCGTCTTTTTCTGTAGTTTCACCTTCTTTCTATATTGTTTCCAAATAAATTCCGAGATTAGGTACTTGAATTTTTCCATTGGGTTAATTTTAAAACAGGGCACATGAATAAAATATTATTATCCCACTTACCACTTCCTGCAGCACATTGTAAATCAATAAGAAATTGTTATCAGAAAAGAAACCTACGTCTGAATCAACCTACCACCATTTCATGTTGAAAAAACTTTCAAACGTCCCAAACGGAGTTTAGCGATAAACGCGAGAAAGTTGAAACGCCAGACGTTGAAATATGACGGTGCGCGTCGTTCCCAACGTTTTCAACAGCGTTTCATACAACAACTGACCGATTCAGCTTCAGCACGCTTCTCCAAAGTTCATGCGCTTACGACTAGGGATTTTTGTACGAGGTTTAGAGCAAAGCTCAAATAGAAAAGCATTCTTTTGAGAAGTGCACCAAAACTCTTATATAAAAGTGATATTTCCTATTGCACATTTGTTCTTTTATTTCATGTGTGATGTGCTTAATTTAAACTAATATTTGAAAACAACGAAGATGCTGTTGACAAATACTTGTTATTGGTTTCCAATTCAAGTTACATTGTTTGGAACAAATATTAACGGATGAAGTTGTTGAATATCTGAATATTGCCGACAAACGAGAGATCGATCTCGTTATGTGATGATTTCTGTTTATTCGCAGCATGCCAGAGGGAAAAATCTAATACTAGGTTAATTAGATGTTATCCAACACTGTTGTCGACTATGAACTTTTTTTTTCACTTATAACAAATAAAATCTGATTCTTGAGACAATTTATTTTGTTTGTTTTATAGCGAAAAGTTCAATTAAGCTCATTATTGCAGTTTTTGTATTAATTACGTTCGAAACAATAACATTGATAACATCTTGTTCTTTCTACTTGAATTCAAAGAGTGAGTGCTTGTGTTTTTAATGTACCTAAGTAATTCATAGTCAATTTCACTCATCAATTTGTGAGAGATATATCTTGTTCTGTGCTGTAGGTAGCCACAATTGCGAAGGTTATATCGAGGTTTAACCAGAACAAAAATGTTAATTTGTGTCGAGATGTATATAGTAGGTAATAGTTATTTTCCTAACAAGTGCGGAAAGTGATACTTTCCCGCACGCGACTGCAGTTGTCCCGAACGACGCGGAGCGGAGTTCGGGCAAGCGGTCAAGGGCGGGAAAGACATTTTACGCATGAGTTTTTTTCTACGGCCGTATATACAAAAAGTATACCAACCCATTTTTTCGAAATTTATTCTTTTTCAACATACGCATTTATACAAAACTTCAACCAAAAACTATTATTATCATTATTATTATTAATATTAGAAACACAATTTGTCGCATTCTGTGAATTACTTAAAATTGCCGGTCCAGTGGACTTATTTGGTATTTGTTAACTGGTAAGTAGATGACGTTGATGAGGATGGCATCGCTTACAGCTCACATAAAGGTGACGATGAAGGTGACGGCAACGGTTTTATGTCATTTGTAAATGAAATAATTTTATTTGATATATTTTTTTTATATCAAACCCGGGTGGTTTGATAGTTCTTTTATGACATTACTTTAAATAATGTACACGGTTATATCAAAATATCTTCATTATTTTATATTTTCAAAAAATTAAAAATGCAATGGACTATTTATTCATCTGTTGTAACAATAGTTATAACTTCCGAAGTAAAAAACTATCTAATAAGGTCCAAATTTGCATAATTTTACTTGTGACACTTTCAAAACTAAAATGCGTGCGGGAAAGTGGGTTAAAACGCACGGTTGTTGAAAAACTATGTTTCTTGGTTCAAAGTTACTTTGAATATGTTGTTGGTTAATCCTTAATCATTGGAAAATTTGTCCAGCTGAACAATTACCTTGAATTTTTTGACTTCTTCTTGTTATTGATTACTTATCGCCAGGGGCGAATATGTCATTGAAGTTTATACGTATTGGAAGAAGATTCAAAGAAGATTCCAAGTCCATCACAGCCTGGAGAAGAGCATCATGTCATTATGTAGTGATAATGGGCTTCTGGCTTAACTGAAAGTGTCTTGAACTTTTCAATTTAAGTGGAACACCATATGTTTGCAAATTGCCATATCGAATTTCTACATGATAACTGTAGTTAAAATTATCTGTGAAGACTGGTAACTAGATAAATTTACACTCAACAAATAGAAATCGTACTGAAAGGGGATTATTTTGATTTTTTAACACGTTGTATATGATAAATTGGTGATTACAAGCTAGATATTTTGTCCTAGTGGTAAAAATTAGCAGCAAAGCGAAAACAATTTGGTTGAAAGTTTTCAAAAATATAAGATGTTAAAGATGTACAGCTGTTCAGTTGATGCTTATAAGTACGTATCCAAAACGTTGGAACATTGTTTGTGAAAGTGTATCGATTTTTCCTATTCAGCTCCCAGATCTTAGACCTGTATGCACATACCTGATCTACTCAGACTTCAAGTGTCACTTAACTTAGTCTAATGCTGCAATGATTCGGCACGAGCCTCCGTTGAATTCCGATGCTTCGCATGCAATGATACTTGGGGTTACGGTGAATTTATTTTTATTGAATGAAGAGGAGTATTATAGGATATTGCTCAGATGCAATGTTGGAGGTGAATCCGCCTCAAATTCGAGTCGGACACGCGCACGAAGGATTCCGTACCATAATCTGTAATAATAGGGACATAAAGCAGTTCTTTAAATAAGTCACTTATCCTAATCCCGATACGTAACGTATCGGAGATACGTGATTAATTAAAATAAGTATAAAGAGAGTGCGTTCGTAACGTAACCATACATGTGTATTAATTTTCAACCTAAAAAATAGTGAGACACGACAAGGTGAATCGCTGAGTCCATTGCTTTTCTCTATTTTCATCTCTGATATTGAGGATTACTTTCGTTCAAGTAACTCATGCGGGATTAATATCGATGGCAAGAATGATGTCTTATCTGCTTCAATACGCAGATGATATAGTAATACTTGGTGACTTACCAATAGACATGGAACGTAAACTGAGAATACTTGAAACTTACTGTTCTGACAATAAACTCACAGTTAACACTGATAAAACAAAAGTATTAATATTTGCAAGAGGGGAGCACAAACATAATTTAAATCAAAAGTTCTATTACAATGTCCTCAAATTAGAAATAGTTAATTAGTTTACGTATATAGGTGTCGATTTTTCCTCTGCATCCTTGTTCTGTACTATGGCTAAGAATACTAAAATAAAAGCTTGTCGCGCCATTGGAGCAGTAATGGATATTATGTGTCGATCAAAAATAAATACATAGGATTCCAGGATCAGATTGTATAATTCTATAATTTTATCTTCTCTCTCCTTTGGAATTGGCGTGTGGGGATTACGCTATACTGATGTTATTGAGCGTGAGTTCAGGTTAACTTTTTTAAAAAAAATTTAAATTTGTCACAAAATACTCCAGATGACATTGTACGTCTTGAGACAAACTCGTCTCATTTATCATTAATCATTTTCAAACATGCTTTAATGTGGTTAAATAAACTGAGAATAATGGATAATTCAAGAATGTCTAAAATCAGTCATATGCGACTTCTTCAAATAACCACTGAGAATGCTAAATATAATTGGGTCTTACAAGTTAAATAATGGTTCACTTTTGCAGAATGTGAACATTCTTGCATGAAGTATTTCAATACATGTTCACATACATTAGATGGCGTTATTTTGGGCAGTTTTGGAAGAAAACTCCACGAAATTGATATATCTAGGAAGGTTACGTCCAGTTATTCTTTAATCCACTCTCGTTTGTTGATTGATGAAACCAGAAAGAAATATTTGCGGATTCCCGCATCTATGTATATAACGAGAATTATCGCACAAATCAGAACTTCCAGTACAAAGATACTGAAATTTTTCTTTCTATTTCTATTTCTATTTAATTGATTGCAGTGAAATATGTTCCGTTTGTGATATGCATTCACCAGAATCGTTGGAGCACATTCTATTCAAATGCCCAATTTACAGTCCTCTTAGACAAAACAGATTTTTTTTTATGGTGTGGATGGTATTGATGGTCTAGTACATTATTCAAACGTCAATAATGACAATCTCTCCGAGCTCTCTATTCTAGCCCGTAGTTATTGCTATCTTAAAGATGAGAGCTTTTGCATGCGGAGAATAGATAATTACACAATACACTTTATACTTGCATATTATTTATTGTACCTAATTTATGTACCGAACCCTTGTGAAAAGATGTATCTTATGCACAATAGAAACTATCTATCTAGTGAGACACGATTACCTTGAGTATAGAAATTAAGGTTATGATTTTTGAGCACACAACATCACTTTTGTCGTTTGGTCGTTGAAAAACGCGAACACGGACCACAATAAAGCAATACGTACGTTAGGTACGTGCGACGGATTGATACGTTTTACGTAACGTAACAAAACCCACATATCGCTTCTGCACAAGCGCATTGCGATACTGATACGGATAAGTGGTAATTTTCAAAACTGCTTCATGTCCCCAATACATAGCGCTAGCTCGACCGTGTTCGCAAATTCAACTTTGGCTCGACCATATCAACTCTGAACAAACAGGCTGAAAAGTTTCTCTCTGACGTAAAAATATACCACTTGGAATTTGAGCCGTTAATATCAATATTAAGATCCTCATTGCATTTTTTACTTCCATAAGAATAGCATGGGAAAAGTTATTCTTTTGATTCTTAAACCGTTTGAAAGACTTATTGGCTAATGAATACTGAAATTTTTGAGCCGAAACTCACTAACTTAATTCTGAAAGCGTGCATTCAAGGTAGAACTGAAATTGAGATCTTTTTTTAAATTATAATCGATAAGATATTTTGATGGTAATTTAATTGTTTCAATCAAATTTTGCAAAATAAATCTTCAAAAGCATAAACAGTGTGAGCTTTATGACTTTTTGACCCATATTCTGACACAGAAACCAACAGTTTTATCTACAAAAAACGATCAAATTTTTGAAGAACTTAACTTAAACCTTGAACTTTAAAATAAAAAATGTGATCATTCCTCTTTTATGAGCATTATTCAATTTTTTATAAAAATCAATACAGCGAATAACTAGCCAATAAGTCTTTTGAACAGAAAAAAAATCAGATGAAAGAAAAATAAGTTTTTCCATGTTATTCTTATGGAAATTAAAAAAATACGATGAGGATTATCCTAATCCGAATATTGGGGCCCCAAACTTTAACAGGTATCTTTTCAGCCTGTTGGTATTAGAATTTTCTTTCCACTACCAGCTGTGAAATTGACAATTATTACCTCTTCTAGCCAACTGAGAAGTTGAATTTCTCTATTAGTGGTTAATAATTTTTTCAATGATTAACCAAGGTAAATAATAGACAAATTCAAATATTTTTAGAATTCAGGAATAGTAGTTCAACAAAAGCTTGTGCCACATAATATTGTATACTCTGGAGATTGTCTTTAACAGATTTGCTGCTTGAAATTACCCATTATGGTAAAATTTTTTGGATAAAAAGGCCATTAGTTTAAGATTCGCGCACAACCAAAAATAACATGACATAAAAGCTTTATTCGGGTTTATTACTGTTCTAGGACTGTCCTGAGTTTGCGCAGTCGAAATTGGCTTGTTCGGGTTTTAACAGGATGGTTCTGACACCCGCAGTTTGGCGTTCGGGTTTGTTTTAGAGCAGTTCTGGGATGGTTCGAAAACCGTCTAAGCCAGTCCTCAGTCTCGAGCTAGGACGATTTTCGGATTATCTCTCAGGCATGCTCAAACCATTTGCAAAGGAGGAGGGTGGGAGCCATTTTTAAAACTCGCAGAGGTTAGGTGTGTTGTTTATTTTGGTTTGGATTTTTACTTATCAATTTAATATTTACGAAATGGACGCTAATGATTTCATGAGAATATTTGAACATAGTTCATCATCGTCATCATCAAGTGGAGACGATGTTCTTCTTGATGTGATCAACAATATTGTCATTCCAGAAGTATTAGAAGATAATATTAAAAACGAAAATTTTGTGGAAGAGACTGTCCCTCAATATAATGAGAAGCAGTTTGTGCAATATTTTAGGTAATTTTTTGGACAATTTAAAGTAACAAAAAACCGATCGAAGTTATAATAATATAACATATACATTTTTTCTTTTTTAGGCTTTCTAGAAATGCAGTTGAACGGCTAAGGGTAGCTTTTGAAGCATCTGGGTATTTTCCAAAAAAAGATACTGGTTTTAGAAGGATTAGTAGTGAAAAATGCATACTGGCCTTCTTGTGGTTTGCCTCTACTGAAGCAATTTTTTTTAGAGATATTGCTGATCGCTTCAATTTATCTGTAAGCACGCTGCACGATGTTCAAATCAAAAATTATCAAATATGTCTCACCAAATAATGGCCTTCTCAAGCAGAGTGTATACACATTTCAGAAAATTTTTAGAAATAGGATTTCCTAATGTAATTGGATGCATTGTTGAACACACATAAGGATTGATGCACCATCAGAAGACCCAGAATCCTACTTAAATAGGAAGAAGTTTTATTCTATACAGGTAGATAGAATAATATTTACCATATATAAAGTGTTGTGTCTAGTCTAAATTACGTATTTGCATCATCAGGAGTATAAATGTTAGAAATTGTTATAAATAAACAAGTAGTATAAGACACCTTATTTGAATATTCTTAATGTAGGGTATGTCGTGTTAAGATATTTCATGATCTAAGACATCAGACATATATGTATTAGTATGAAGAATATATAATCAGTGTATATAACTTTGCAGATGCAAGTTGTTTGTGACCAAAATAGAAAAATAAGGGATACCATAATTGGTTACCCAGGCAGTGTGCATGATGCCAGAGTCTTCCGAAATAGCCCATTGGCGCAAACTCTGGCTGAAAAATGTCAAGACTTTAGGGGATAGCGCCTATCCCTGCTCAAGAAACCTATTGACTCCTTATAAGGATATAGGGAATCTCACAAATATGCATAAAAATTTAAAAAAAAAAAACTAAACCACTGCTTATAGGGCACACAATAGGGCTTCTGAAGCAGAGACTTAGGCAACTTTATCATTTAAAATCAAGGAGGATTACATTTATTTGCCATTTTATACAATCATGTTGTGTATTACATGACATGTGCATAGATGATGGGAATGAAGAGCAGAAATATGTGGAAAACAATGTAGATGTTCCAAATGTTCCAATTCCAGAAGATGAAGTGAATGAAGTTGGACTCAACTAGGTACAGATATTATGTAGCTGCAATGTTGAATACTTAAACAACAACACAATTTTGTTGGAAATCAAATTTTTCTTACAATATAATTTCATAACATTACTTTCCATTATCCATTACTGCAATATATATTTTGTAGAAGGTACCTAGTTTGTTTTATTAATAAAGACTGATATATTTTGTAAATGAATCGAAAAAAATTAATAAAAGCTTCCTATTTTTCTCAATAAAATTATTTGTTACAAAATATACACATATTGAAAAAAACAAATCAGAAGAATAAATGAACAAGTCTTATCAAATCACTACAAAAAAATCTGTTTGAATCTCACCATGATTGAAAATGAAACAAATTCATAACAAAAAATCAGTCTTAGTTTGTACTAAATTGGAACTAAGTTAACACTAAATAAAAAAAACAACAGTTAAGACTTGAAATAAACAAAATACAAATAAAACAACAATTAACACTAGAAATGAACAAAATACAAATAAAAGAACGGTTAACACTTGAAATAAACAAACAATAATAACTACACAACATAATTAAAAAACTATGATATTGCACCAAAAAACCTTGAAAAAAACTATCCTTGAGCCTTTCTTTCTTGTTAAAAAAGTTCCACTCAGTCTTTTGACCTTTCTTTTTTATCTAAAAAATCCAAATACTCCCTTACCATTTCATTTCTTTTTTCCTGTTCTAGCTGCCTTTTTTGTCAATTTCTAATTTCTGCTCCTCCCTCTTTTGTTTTTCATCATGAAATTATTCCAAATCATTCTTTATCTCCAACAATATGTCATTCCTTTTTTCATAGTATGATGATGGGTTCGACTTTTTATCTTTTAACCCCCAATTTTTGAGGGGTTGCATCTACATTTGATGTGAAAACAATGTCTGCATTAGAACATGATGGTTGAGAATCTTCTATTGCAATTACAGGCGCTGGAACTTGACTCTGCGTTGGTAATGCTCCGTTTCCCTGCAGGTGTGAGCTCGATAAGAGTAAAATGGGTTTATAGTTTTTTCCCCAAAAATTTCATCCAATTCCTCTTCAAACTCACATGTCTTTCTGCTTCTTCTAGTTTGTTTATTGTGGTCAATTGTTTTCTTATAATTTCTTTCCAAAACCTTAAATTCATTTTCACATTTGCTTGGAGGTATTATTAATTGATATTCATTGGAGAGTTCCTTGGCAATGACCTCCCATAGCTTCTTTTTGGACCCAATTTCATTTTCTATTATATTTCTTATACAACTCTAACAACTTCAATTTTTTTTCTTTGGAAAAGTATGTCTCCTCTTCTTTATCTTTAAAACATACGAATTCCTCCATTATTAAACCTAAAACCAAAAACAAATATTAATTATCATAGTATTATTATAAACAGTGCAAAGAACTGTTGATACCGTTATATCCAATTCTTCCAACCATCTAAATACCAAAAAATTCAACAAAATGCTAAGGATACAGGATACACAACAACAGTGATGATAATGGATGATAATGAGTTTTGAGTTACCCATCTGCAATTGTCTATTTAGTTAGGGCAGTTCAGTTCTATAGAAATGTGGGATGTTCGGGTTTTTTCAAACTTTGCTCAATTATAAACGGTCCGAGAATAGTTCTAATGACTGGATAAAGTACGCAACTAGTTCTGCGCAATTCCAGAATGGTTTACGGACTGTCCATGAGCAAAAACCCGAATAAAGCTAAATAGTACGCTCTTAACATATCGAAAACTGACAGTGTAGTTGTCGGTCAGACGACGGGCTTAACGCTTCTCGTATATTTATCAATGTGTTATATTTCTTAATATAAAAAATACTCATTTAAAATAGATTAACGATCATATTATTTTAAAGGGTGGGCTGTCAGGGCGGGAAGTAGAGGTGTGTAATATGACACTTCCTAACCTTCAATGACGTAAGTAATGACAGCATCACATATATGGTTGTGAATAAATCACTAATTCAAACGTGGTTTAATCACTCTGGTTTTTCGGTGGGTTCAGCAATGAGTTGCGATAGTAACCACCTTTTGAAGTTTCTGAAAAAGTCAGAAAACGTCTTTAAATCGCAATGGATCGCTCCGTACACTACCAATATAACTAGCTTAAGCTCATCGACAGAAAACAAAGTACCATATATTTCATGGTATTTATTCTCAAAGGAATATTATTAGCTGATTGTTGTTTTACTGAATATGATCAAGCAAATGATGCAGCTTATCTTGCAATTTCCACATATTTATTCAAAGTAATATTATTTCAGTTTGTAATTAATGTTGCTGTTAATAATCATAAATAAACAGCAGATTTCCGAACGTTGAATTTATTAGAAATAATGGTTTTCATCCGCTTGGGTCTTATACCCCGAAAACAAATTAATCAGATGGATATAATCGTGCGGTAAAACCGGTTAAAGTGTAAAACGATCATTTGATTCAAAACAAGATTAGTTAAATGGTACGAGGCTTATTTAGATAGATTTGTATTAATTTTTGCGTAATATATTATTTCCCAATATACAATAGCTTACACTTCAAATAATATTGTGTACGTCATGATCCATATTCCACATGTCCTTTTCCAATTTTTCCAACGTGAACAATGCACTTTTGCCACGTTTCTCCGGATAATACTTCCAGCTACACTTAGGCCTGCTTGTATAAATCTTCGGTGAGGTATGTGAGGTAGGCTTTCCAGAAATACTTGTCCTGGTTATAGTTGTTGTTTATAGCATTGTTTTAAAAGCAACAATTTATTTCAAGTGTATTTCTGTACTTGAGTCGATTTAAGTCATCGAAATACACTTACCTACATTGAAATGTTCAAAGAATTATTAGATACCAATTACTCTAGATCATGACGTTACCTTCAAATTATTTTGTTCGCGTAAAACAACTTCTCAGAAATGAATGAGATAACAATACACTCCAAATTGTATTCAATATATTTTTTATTGAGGTGCCGAGATTATTTAAAAATAACTTTGTATTGTTAACCAATGATAAATTAGGAAAACAATATACATTTTTTGTGTGATTACTATTGATAATATCTAATAAAAGTAGGCAGCACTCAACTCATACCAAGTATTATTTGTCTTCCAATAATTATAAGATCGGGCTTTCCGTTATTTTCTATGCAATTACGGAATATTGGAACCACGAATCACGGAGAAATCATCACACACATACACACGCGCAGTGATGAAGCCGTCCCTCTTTTCCATAATAATTAAAGAATAGTAACAAATAGAAGGAGACCGTTTGTGGTGATACAATCGTGGAAAGAGTTATATTTGGCAAACTATTCGCTATCATAGTTTATATTCAACACTTATAACGACTTACAAATTGGAGAATCACTTATTGAAGAGCATAATTCTGGGACCTCGTCAGACGATCTCCTGGAGGAGCTGAACAGGAAGGGGATATACACCCAGTGGTATGCAGATGATGTTATATCGGATCTGATGCAACTGGCTCTAGAAACGGTGGTGATATGGTGTAGGAGAGAGTGCCTAAGGATGAACCCTGCAAAAAATACGCTCATTCCCTTCACTAGAGCAAGGAAGCTTGGGGGACTGAAACTGCCAAGCCTCTTCAACGTGCAGCTGTGTCTAGGCCAAGAGGTGAAGTTTCTGGGTATAATTCTTGATGAAAAACTAAACTGGAATTCACACCTCCATGGGAAAACCAATAAAGGAAAAATTGCATTAGTGGTCGCCAAACGGGCGATAGGAAACACATGGGGACTGAATTCACGGATCTTACACTGTCTGTACACAGCTGTGGTCACCGCCTTGGTCTGGTGGCCAGAACAGATCAGAGGAAAGCCTAACTGGAGCTATGAAAACTTCAGATGCTTGCTGGTCTGTGCATAACGAGTTCTATGAAAAGCAGCCCAATAGCGGCAATGGAAGCCTTTATCAATCTTCCGCCTCCTGCTCCTCACGTAAAGGCGGAAGCAAGAATAGCTGCATACAGACTGTATCATTTTGCAATTAATATATAAACTACAACGGAACTGAGGTATATGATTAGCCTCATATTCACTCACTTACATTATTTTGTAGAAACTCCAGAGTCACCATACTGCTTCTGACACTTTTCTGTGCCATTTCCAATATTTGAATCTTTGTTACCTCTTTTTTAGTCACAGTCGATCTTAACGTATTATTGATAATATCAAGGTATTTATTTGCGCCTTAAGTCCGATATCTCTATTTTTGTTTATCATCTACGAATCCTTCAGAAAATAAATAAATAAAACACACAATTCTATCATCTCAATCAATAATCAATAAATATAAAAACACTTACCTTCAATTGGATTTAAATATCAAAAAGTGATTGCAATTTGATTGACAGCTGGCGTCAAGTTGATATTAATATAGATATAAATAGATTACAATTGTTTTGCTTCCATAAATGAACTCTTCTGGTTATCTGCGAAGGTCAAACTATAAACTAACATGCGAATCAGCTACTTTCGTAAGAATATTATTTTTTCCAGTACTAGCTATGAAGTTGACAATTTGCTTCTTATATCCAACTGAGAAGTTGAATTTCTTCTTTGGTGGTTAATACATTTTTAAATATCAACCTAGATCAATGATGGACAAATACAAATATTTTGAGAATCCTGGGATAGTAGTCAAACAAAAACTTGTGCAACATAATTTTGTATTTGTAAGAGTTCATCCATACCTCAAATGTGGTTAGAATCCAAATAAAGGGTTCAATGAAATTCAAAGTCAAACCACAATATATTTAATGTCCAGTGGGACTCAAAGCTTACAACTAGTTTCGGTAACAATTACCATCATCAAGCTGTAACAAATAGAAAATGGTACCCTATTGTAAAGATCTAAAGAGGCAATAAAATTGATGTATCAAAGCTGCGATCAAATAATATTTTACAATCAAGATTAATAGAGGAAAGTAATCTGAAATAATGAATATGTACTATGAATAAGACAAAAGTTGTGATAAGTTGAATATTACAAAATTTTTTTTTATAATAAACAAATTGTATAAGTTACCTGTATGAAATTTTACAACTGGAAGGGTAAGAACATTATTATCATTAGTCCATCAAGTAGTATTATTAGTAGTAGTAGTATTAGTAGTATTAGTAGTACTGAATTAAAATTGTGGAATGAAAAAATCAAATAAACTTGAGAGTAGAAGAGAAGAAAGTGAGGAACTGAATATGTTTTCTCATGAGAAAACATTAAACATATGAAAACATCAACTTATAATGTAATTTTTTTTACCTACGACCCCCCCTGTAATCAGTCAATAACACACAGTCGGTATCAATGTAATGACAGCTATTACGCACTGTA
>CAJUYG010000265.1:272988-298482 GCA_910591675.1 Galerucella calmariensis | reverse complement strand
ACGCACTGTAAAAAAAACGCACAGCTGTAAAGTAAATCGCACGGCTTCCCTAGCAACATCTCAGCAACTGTCAATAGACGTCTCCATTTTATTCAAAATTCACTATTTGAAAACATTAGATATGGCCACGCTTAACTGTGCAACGCACAAAGGGCTATGTATATGTATTGATTATAATTGAAAAATGGACTTTCGATTATCAACAATATAATAATAATGATTAAACGTTAGTTCTTTACTGTGCTTCTTTCATTGGTAATAGAGAATAGAGATGGAGTTTACCAAGCACCTCTAATTATGTAACTGTTATTTCTTATGCTTCTTATGAAAAATACAAGTACAAGTAGGTCCTAGGTAAAGTATAGTACGTAACTCGTGTTGTAGAGCATTTTACGCACTCACGGAATTACGCACTCGCCGCTACGCGGCATCGTGCGTAACTTTTCCATTCGTGCGTAAAATGCTCCTTACCACACACGTTACGTAATATACTAATACATCATAAGTTGATGTTTTCATATGTTTACATCTACATAAATACATACTCACACATATAATTTCGATAACAATATAGAAAATGAGAATCATTTGGTTAAACAATAGATCATTATTTTCAATAATAGATGGTATTCCAAAAACAGAAGCTAAAACTTATATTCATATATTTTTCTCAATATTTGTTGAGCTGTTAAATTAACTTTAACAGTTCATAAATTGAGTTTAACAATCAAAACTTTGTCGAAACAAGTCATAAAAATAAACAATTATTATTTGAGTTTCTTTGGTTCCATTTTTTTGCGTGTACTCAACATTTAATTTACATTTTTTGAACAATTTTTTCAGTGTAACTTGATCCGTTATCTGTCAACTTCAGTTTGAAGGTCACGAAATTTTGCCCCCAAAACATCAGAGGATTTACGCCGGCTTACGTTTCTTGTTTGGCTGGTGTATTCTGTGGTACTATCGATAGATTATTACAGTTTTCTGTAGAGTGAAGCGAGTTAAGAATGGTTGGTTCAATCTTATGTTAATCTAGACCTAACGTGTAATTCAATGTCACTATTATGGTGAATTAAAATTTTCTAATTATGCTTCATTGATGTTATTTTTAGTTGTTACAAAGTATTGTCAATTTTTTTGAGTGGTTTATTGATAATTCCTTGAATGGACGAGTTCTATACAAGGGAAGTGCTGCCAACATAACGGGCAAAAAAATACTGAAAAGGTTAGTCGCATAAGGAAGTGGTTTTTTCGACCAATTTTTGGTTTTTCTTATATATTTTGAGTCCCTCTACCACCCATGCTGTACCCGAAAAGTTTGGAGGTCTTTTTAGTTTGGGGTATTTTGCACCTTACAGTTGACCGAAAACGAATGTCAATTGTCAGCTGTCAACACACTGCTTTACTTTGTTTCGTTTGGCTTGGTTTTGCTTGCTTGTGTTTCTGGTATATTGGATACTAATTTTTATTCTAAATCTGTTAGTGATTTGTGATACTCTGATCTGCTTTTATTATTGCAAATATCCTCGAGAAGAGTTATTAGAAATTCTATAGCCTATCTTTAGTCTAGTATTAGTTTACTATTAGACATGGATTCTGTAGTGCTTTTACCGTCAGATGTTCCTGGGGCAATGTTACAAGAAAATGTACGTTTGGAGGACCATTCTGTCAAGGAATTGAAAAGGTGGTTGGAGTGCAGATCCCTCAAACAAACTGGGTCGAAGGATGAACTTATTAAGAGGTATGTTGAATTGCTGAAACTACTTCATTATTCTTATATTTGAATTTTTCAGAATTAACGACTGCATTGATAATGGGGGAATAAACAAGATGTTTCTAGGCATCGACCAAGGAAAATGGTATGACATGAAGAGAAATATTATTCAAATTCCAACTTCATACAAGGGTACGTTTGATGTATTCCAAGAAAATTTGAAGTGGTCAAGATTTCCATCACGCCCCTTGCCTCAGTATTTCAATAAAGGCCATATATTTACTTATATAGTGGATGAAAATATTGAAAGCGAAAATCCAGAAGTTGTTGAAAGGGATAACAATTCAATAGTAACAGTAAAGCCATTTAGAAGAGGTTCACAATATGTAGACAGTGACCACCTGAGCCAAATTTATGATTCACTTATTAAATGCTACTATTATTGTAAGTGTAAATGTCAAGCATCATTTGACAAAAAAATTAAACATGATGTTATAATATGCGTAAATAACATATCTGGAGCTGTTGTTCAAGGTAAATGTGATTGCAAACAGTCTGCAATGGGCAAGTGCAGCCATATTACTGCATTATTATTATTTTTAACAAAGTATATAGAAGAACATGGTCATGTGCCTGTAGCTTCTACAAGTAAGCCATGTGAATGGGGACAAGGCTCCAATAAAAGGGAACCAGGACCAGTGTCTACTCATATTTATCCCATAAAGCGGTATAAACCTGCAGAAAGATGTGTTTATAATCCACTTCCAACTAATTATTGTAGAAATCTTGACATGAATGCTTTTTTAGTGAACATTCAAAACGGGAGTGAAGAAACCATGTTTGAAACATTATTTTCAATTAAATATAAAGAATTTGAATTTAGCCTCAATGAACTTGAGGTAATACAAAAACAAACCAAAATATTTATCGATAATATGAATATTTTTTTAAATGGTTATACCAATCAATTGGTTCAATTACCTGGCTCTTTCCCTCAAGGTAGTCATAAATGGATATACTGGAGAACCTATTTTATAACATCATCCAATGTCCATATTGTTTGTGGTTTAAAAAGTGTCCAGGCAAAAAAAAACTTTCTACTTAAAAATTTATGGCTTCAAACGAAACCAGTTTGTACTACTGCGATGCAGTATGGAAAAAAAAATGAATCCATTGCAAGAAAAAAATATAATTCTTACATTAACGCAAGCCAAAAAATAGAAGAATGTGGACTTGTTGTTAATAAACTTTTTCCTTTCTTAGCAACAAGTATAGATGGGTTAGTTAGGAATAGTGATGGGTCAATTGACCACATTTTTGAAATTAAATGTCCAAAAGTCTTGGAAAAATGCAAAAATATTGTAAACTTTGACACATTTCTCACAAAAAGCCAATTAAATAATTTCTGCCTGTTTAAAATAAATGATAAAATATTTTTAAAGCCAAATCATCCATATCTTTATCAAATATTAGTCTCATTATTAATATTTGATATTGATTATTGTAATTTGATCATTTGGAATCCAAGTGGGATACTCATAGTTCCTGTAAAACGTGAAAACTATTCTGATACAATAAGGCTTATAATCGACAAAACTAAAAATTTTCATGAAAATGTATTTGTTCCAGAAATGTTTGCCATGAAAGTTGTTCGGGGGCTAAGTCCTATCTGTTTGGGTTAAAAGTTGAATTTTCTTTAAATATAATATTTAAACAATTTTTAGTACAGAGTAGCAGTCTATCATTAATGACTTATTAATTTTCAATTGATAAACTTGTAATTGTGTATTAAATCCTGTTTGTGATTAAACTTGTAAAAGCTAACATGTGTTTATAGAGTGATGTTTTTATCTTTTGTATTTCTAATTTAACTAGATAAATAAAATAAAGTGTTAACAGAAACAAAATGCTTTAATTACACCTTCAATTATTGGTATTGTATAAAATTCTACAGTGATTTGGTATGTTTTTTTTGTGTTATCAATATTTATATATATATATATATTATCTTAAAACCCTTCTACCACTAATTTGGTAAGGTAATATTCCAAAAAGTTGCATAAACTACAAAATATGTTATCAAACAATTTTTCAAATACAAATCTTTATTTAACCAAAGGTTTTTCAAAATTTACAAGAAAGCACACAATACTGAAAATATTTGATATTATTGGTAACATAGTAATAGGACAACGGTTACTTAATATTCTATATAATTTAATCCTACGAATGGCACGTTCAACATGAACTCTGGATTTGGCAATTTTCTTAGTCAGACGTTCTTCTTCTGCTGTCAGTTTATCCCTTTTCAAAAGAAATGGTGGAGTGATCACTTTAATTTTAAGTTCATTCGCTAAATCTTGAAGTAGGAAGCCTCTATCTGCTAATAAACAGTCATTTTCTTGCAGAAAGTTCCTTATGTCACACTGTGCAAATAGTTCACTATCAGATATAGAGCCTTCAAATCCTTCACTGCAGTATATTATGGCACCACTAACTGCAATTACAACTAGAAATTTAATTGTGTTGGTGTGCTTTTAACTGGAGTAAGTATTTCCTTGCTGCCTGAAGTTTCTTGCCATTTGCAATGATATCTCGGTAGCATCCATAACCCCAAGAATTTTATCCTCAAAATATTTGAAACAATAAGGAATGTCCTTAATATTTCTAGATGCTAGTAATAAATCACCTCTTAGTCCAATAATTTGGTGGTACATAAATTGAACCCAGGTAAAAAATATCACTGATATGTATGATTTGTTTGTATTACAAAAAAATGTCAATTCCTGTAAAGTGTATCCTCGTCTCAATCTTACTAGCACCAAACATAACTTGTCTCTATTGGAAAATTTTGAATAGAAATTCTTCCTAACTCTAAGCTGCCTTTTATATTTGAATTGGTATTTTAAGTCATTCATTACATTTTCATCTAAGAATGAGTATAGCGCTTCAAAATGTGAAGGGTTGAGTCCAGTAAAGTATCTAAACATGGCAGTATTTCTTTTCAGGTTTTTGTATGAAAAATAGTTTTCCTGATAGGAGTATTTTTGTCCACAGCGAAGTTTTGAATAGACTTGTACAATCTTCTGTTTCGTATTTGGTATCCTTTTTTTCAGTTTAGTGTGTGGTTGCATTACACTCGGCATTACATTATTGGTAGAACTATAGCTGTGTTCCAAAATACTTGTAATAGGTGTAATTGGAGATGAACTGTCAGAAAATTGATCATCAACAACCATTGGAATATCTGATACAGTAGGAAGTTCTTGTAGACTCGGTTGAGTCAACCCTGCATTTACTTCAGCGTCAGTAGACCCTACATTACAATAGGGTTTTGGATCTACACAATTTTTATCAAAATGTTCACTACATATGTAAGTGGTATTGTTGATTGTGTCAAAATTCAGATTTTGGTTGCCACACAACTCAATCCATTTGAGGCATCTGCTGGGACATCTCTTGGGTTTGGGAAACGGAATAAACTTAATGGCATTCCGTCTTCGTCCTCTAACCAAAACTCTTGTATTATTTTTACAATTTTGATATGCACAACGCTTCATCGCAATTTGTAAAGTATAATCACAACGAAGATACAAATGAGGATGGACTAACTCTTCTCGAGGATATTTGCAATAATAAAAGCAGATCAGAGTCTCACAAATCACAAACAAAGGTAGAATAAAAATCAGTATCCAAATACCAGAACACAAAACCAGAAACACTAGCAAAAGAAGCAAAGCCAAACCACAAAAGCCAAACAAAGCAAATATTTATTGACACTGTTGACAGACAGCTGACATTAGTTTTTCGTTAACTCGTCAAAAATGTCAAAATACCCCAAACCAAAAAGACCTCCAAACTTTTCGGGTACAGCATGGGTGGTAGAGGGACTCAAAATATATAAGAAAAACCAAAAATTGGTCGAAAATACCACTTCCTTATGCGACTAACCTTTTCAGTATTTTTTTGCTCGTTATGTTGGCAGCACTTCCCTTGTATAGAACTCGTCCATTGTCCAAACAATATACTCCAATTCTTGCTTCTTTTTTTCAACTTCGTTGTCACAGATATCAGTACATTTTCCTTGGGTGTAAAATTTAATTCATAATCTGATGAAATGCAACTTTCAAATATATAAATAATAAAAACTTTATATTCAAGCACCATACTTATTGTAATTTTTTATCATCATTTACTGAAATTTTTTCTATTGTAAACTGATATTATAAATATATGATCTATTATTGTTGTATTGTTTTTAGACTCACCCTATCCTACATATAGTGCTACATAAAAACATACTTCCACATATAATTTCGATAACAATATAGAAAATAAGAATCATTTGGTTAAACAATAGCTAATTATTTTTATTAATGGATGGTACTCCAAAAACAGAAGCTAAAACTTATAATTATATATTTTTCACAATATTTGTTGAGCAACAATTCATAAATTTAATTAACAATTGAAACTCTGTCGAAACAAGTCATAAAAATGAACAATTATTATTTGAGAGTCTTTGGTTTCACTTTTTTGCGTGTAGTTAACATTTAATTCACATTTTTCAATAATTTTCTCAGTGTAACTTGATCCGTTATCTGTCAACGTCAGTTTGAAGGTCACGAAATTTTGCCCCCAAAAGATCAAAGGATTTACGCCGGCTCTCGCTTCTTGCTTGGCTGGTGTATTCTGTGGTAGTACTTTCATAATACATAGAAATCTGACAGTGTACTTATTGTCAATCAGACAACAGGGTAAGCGCTTCTCGTGGTGCGTTTCTTTCTCGTTATTTTCAATGTTTGTCCTAAATTTGGCTTGTAGTGGAAAAAATTATATAAACACCATGAGGGTGAAAGCAATGGTATTATTTACGTCTCCTACATTAGTGAGCGGCTCTCATTGTATCATTCTCAAATAACTTATAGGATGTGTGTGTGCTTGGACATTTCAATGCGTTTAACTGATGTACACCAATGCACACTGCGGATTTACTTAATTGATTTTATATTGAATTCAACAGCACCAGAAAAACACTGAGGCGATGTCAATGAACAATAAATTACATGCTAAACCTAACCACAATAGTGTAAAAGTGCTGAATTCTTCGAGTCAATTTGTCAATCCGTAAGCTGTAAATTGCCCTGGTCGAAAATATTTATTCTGACAAGCAGGAAAGTAACTAAAAATGACGTTCATCTTTTTATCGTAAATAAACCATAGTTGTTGATAATTACTTTCCAAAAACATTGTCACACACACATGGTTTCTCCCTCTGGTCCTGCAAGTATCGTAGATACTTTATACTACTCTAAGTGCCATACGGTCCTATTAATAAACACGGAGTAACCTAAGACTAACTTTATTCCATGCTTAAACCATCAGTTTGACAGATACGCTATTAATAAACTCATATTAGACAAGGAATAGTTTACTCCCAGGTTAGTCTGGGACTAACTTTGGTAATAATTTTAATCCATGGAAATGTTTAAGCTCGGAATAACCTTCGAATAAATATAACCTTAGTTTTGTTGAACTGTCAATTATTGTGGTATTATAAATGTCATAACCTAATTCGAAATTTAGTTTGTCGTTTTTGCATTATCAGTTCGTATTATTATTCAGTTTATTTTTATCAATTATGTATATTTATTAAGTATTTGCTTTGGTTCAATGAGTAGTAATTATTTTGCGATGGAAAAAAGGGATTATTATTTGGAAGATTTGAGAAAGATGGAAGAATTGGAAGAAGCAGAAAATATTCGTCCGATCAGAAAAATTAAATTTTATAAAATTCGGGCTAATCCCTTAAAAACATTGTTAGAAGAGGAATTGAAAGCTTTAAAATTAAAAATAAAATTTTTATCAGTTTTCATTCACTTTTTCCTTTTCTTTTTGTTGCAAAAATGTTTCATGTTCTTTGCGTTGTATAGTAATCTGGAGTTTCTCCTCAGCACGCCTTTTTTTCATTCCTTCAATTTGAGTAAGAGTGAGTTTTTCAACAGAACTCCTACTAAATATATATAACTATAGGTATAGGTATTAACAATAAAAAACGTGAAGAAAATTCGGAAATACTACTTTGAACACAAAATACAAACTGAGAGATAATTATGAGATAACTATTTTTGAAATGAATAGAGCACTGACACATCATGTCACAATAAAAAACAGAACAGATGTCACCATAACGTTACTTTATT
Organism: Galerucella calmariensis; assembly: GCA_910591675.1. NCBI lineage: Eukaryota > Metazoa > Arthropoda > Insecta > Coleoptera > Chrysomelidae > Galerucella > Galerucella calmariensis. The sequence goes on along the minus strand of CAJUYG010000265.1, from coordinate 290,565 downwards.
GGTCAATTCCTACCATACAACTGTGAATCTTCCTTAAGTCATGTCAAAACCCAGTAATAAGGAAAGAGTAACTATTACCTCCTTAGTCGGAGTTTATTAATAGCAATTGTATCACTTCTTTAAACCTACGCTAGTCTCAGAGTATCTAGTCTCTGACTAATCTAGGAGTAAGGGCGGAGTAAGAAATTTTTATTAATAAGACAGTTAAAGTTTCATTGTAATCAAGCGATGAACTTTTCCATCAGTGGAACAAATCAAATTTTTCTGCCGAGCGCCTTCAAATCTTTTTTCGGATGCCGTGAAATGAAAAAACAACAATACCCTTTAGAAATAGCAAAAAGGTTTACTGGCGATAGGTCTTTGGTTGGCGAATGTTTATTGCCGTTAGCGACGTGGAATATTGTCATCACGTATTCAATAAAGATCCTTAAAGCATCACCAACGCAAACACACAAGTCTACACCACCAAAACGACGGATAGGACGGATATTGCTTGTTTCCTTGAGTGGCGAATCTAGTTAGGGGCAACTCGGGCAGCCCCGTTCACCTAAATTTGAAAACACTTTGAATCTAATTAGATGTGGTTCATTTTTTATATACAGTTGAAGGAAGGTAAATTTTAAATAACGACAATAGGGTACAAGCATAAATTTTGCTATTGGTGGGAATTGACGCTTTATCAGGTCTCCTAACACCTTCTATGCCTATTTTTTCAAAAAAATATAAACTTTACTTTTAAAACGACTTTAAAAATCATGAAATTTGTAAGTCCGCCAAAACGCGCTTTACGTCATAGAGATGGCTGCCCCATGGTGTGACGTCATTTGTTTACGTTCTTATTCGTGTATCACGCTCTGAGTTCTTGTGACCTAATTTGTTTCTGAAAGCTTTAAAAATGGATAAAGCCGAAAAAAAACTTTGTATTCCAAGTATTGCATTGTATTGAGTGTAAATCAACGTTTATTAAAACTCCAGGCAAAATATTTGTTACTTTACCTGGTGGCGCAAGCAAAAATACACTTAAGAGAAGGGCATTACTTTTGTTTGTGAAGACCATTTTAATGTAAGTACCTACTTCTATGCTGGTAATTTTTATTCCTAAATAGTTTGAGGTTATATACCCATATGTCTAGGAATCAACCATAAAAACATCATTTTCTTACGACCACACATCGAAATATGGTTGGTATATATTATATAAATAAAACATAGTTTAAATCGTACTTACGATAATGCTTTAACTCCTTTTATTTCCTCTGCATTGAAGCAGCTGTTTCACTTCATAAACTCAAGCAGCATAAATGAGTTTACTTTGGGCAAGTTATCAGTTTGTGCTTTTACAAAACCTTCGCTAGCCATATCTTTACTTACAAAATATGAAAGAATCGTCACTGAACACTGAACTAGTAAATAAAATATATTCTTCCAAAAGTTTTGAAATATCCTCGGAAATATCGAATAATTATGTCCACTTTCTACTTTACGTTGACTTTTATAAATAAAAAAAAGCACACACAAACACGTAATGGTCTTAAACAAACATATAAATGATATTTTTACGTCGATGACGCAATTAATAGTTGATTAAAATACAATATAAACACACAACTACACATAACCTAATGCAATACCGGCCATATTGACATAAGTAAACACAAGACATGACATCACACGTATCATCGGTAGCGTTCGGAAATCCTCGGGCTGTGGTCGGAAAGTTTATTGAAATTTGAATTTTATTTTAAAATTTGGGAGTAATTTCCGATGGAAAGTGGTTTATTTCTTATTATTAGTAATTTTTGATATCATATTTACTATTATAAATTAATATCCAAGCAAAATATGAAATATGCGTGTACTCTATTGAAGTCGCAAAAAAATAAAAAAGCTCATCTTGCAGAAGATCGGTTTTGTACCGGGTGGTCAACTAAGAATGGTCGTCGGCCATATCTCACGAGTGGATTATTGCACAGGTTCGGGAAAAAAAATAATGACAGAAGTGGCATCGAAAAACACCTGGAAATTATTTCCAGAATTGTAGGTCCATCGCTAGAGGGCGTATTTGACAGTTGAAATTTTAAAATGCGAAATTTTTCAAAATTTACTCAATGGAGGAGCATATTAAATATTATAATCAGATTCCTCGACAAATTCTGCATATATCTAATATGACAAGTTTAAGTCTATCTCTTCAAATAGGGAAGGGGGGGAGTGGGAGCCTTGTTACGAAAAAACGTCTGTAATTCCGGTTCTGCTTGACCGATTTTGAGAAAATTGATGTTGTTTGAAAGAGCTTTTGTTGAACAATCGAAAATTTGTAAATATGAAGTAATCTGATCAATAACCCAAATGCTAGAGGACGCTGTTTTATTTTGTTTAACTATTGTGTTCTCTCGTAACAATTTTAAATGGAAGCATACAAACTCAAGTAGGTCTTCAAAAAGCAGACTAAATTAGTAATAAAACACTGCAAAATGCAAGACGATATCTCTCTTCTATCCTGAGATATCGTAAGAAACAGGTAAATGGCGGGTTTTGTTCTTCCAACGTCTCTGGTTCGCGTTAACAAAAATTATTAAATTTAGCCTGAATGAAAAGATCTTACATTTTATGGCTTCCACTAGATTACCTAAATTTAATGCTGTCGCTACTAACAATGAGAACGAATTTTAAAATAATGTGATAAATCGAACTATTGAAACCTTCAATAAATAACTAGGTACGTAATTAGTACCACCCTAGATGTTCGAAATGTCGTCCATCATTTTCAATGCATGAAATCAATCGCTGACGGGTAGAGAAAACAGCAGCTTCAATGTTGTATATCATATGTGAGAGCCAGTTGCAAAAATCCAACCTGGTATCGAAATATTGAGCATTCAAACTTTGGTGTAGGACCATGTGATATGAGTACAATCTAAAATAGTATAATCATATCAATAAGACACATTTAAAGCCTTCGTTGTTAGTAATCGACAAATGACTTTAAAGGAATTAACTCTTGTAATGTTATTACGAATTTTTCTCGCCAGGCCTCTCATTATTTTTATTATTGGTACATTTTTACTATACTTTGCCTCACTCAGGTAATTATCATGCTGTTAGTTAAAAATATATTCACACAGCATAAGATCATTTCATCAAATATTTTGGTTTTTGGTTTTATTGAAACTGGACATAAAATGGCGGCAAATACATTAGCCATGTTTTCACAAATTAACTTTGATTTAACGATATTTTAGGTATGATAAGAATGAGAAACATATAAGTAGTTACCAACCTGACAAACGGAAAATATCAGTTATCATCACCGAGTTTAGGTGTTAGATACAACGCGGCCTAAATCGTAATTCATATTTTAAACTGTATTTGTTGTTACTGGTCAAATATCGGTTTCTATTGATATTTTATGCTTTTGATTTACCAACACATCGCTTGGAAACAAATAAAACATTCTTATATAATATGAAAAATGTAGAGCAGCTTAGGTACCTCACCACTCACCAGCCTTCTAGACGTTGAAAGATCAATTCCCGCCATTTACCTGTTTCTATTACGATATCTCAGGATAGAATAGAGATATCGCCTTGCGGTTTGCAGTGTTTTTTTACTTATTCAGTCTACTTTTCAAAGACCTACTTGAATGTGTATGCTTTTATTTAAAATTGTTACACGAGAAGACACAATAGTTAAATAAAATAAAATAGCGCCCTCTAGCATTCATGTTATTGATAAGATTGCTTCATATTTACAAATTTTCGATTGTTCAACAAAAGCTCTTTCAAAAAACATTAAAATGAGCAGAGCCGAAATTACAGGCGTAACAAGGTAACCACTCTCCCCCACCCCTTATTTGAAGAGATAGACTTAAACTTCACATGTAAAAAGGTGCAGAATTTGTCGATGAATCTGATTATAGTATTTAATATGCTCCTTACAGCCAGTTTCACAATCGGTGGTAAACTCTTAGGATTAAGTAACCTTAACCGAGACACTAACCATTAGAACATGTTTCACAATCATCATTTAACTAATGATCAGATAACTTATGAAATTATATTAACTTTTGTTGTGTTGGTATGAAAACCATCGATAGTATGATGTTCTATGTCAAATGAAAGGAAAAAGCAGACCTTTAGAGGTTATGTTTTACAGTTTTTATACTGGAACTACCAAACTACCCCACACTTTAATTGTAGGATGGGAAATAGCCTCCTCAATATCTTCCAACAGACTTTCTACTGCCCACTTTGACATACGAAATCTGCATAAAAAATTGTGACTGTCGAATTCTTCGAAATAATCACGTCTTGGGCGAATAATTTTTGGCCGTCTGACATCATCGTCACTGCTATAGGCATCAACATCGTACTCTTTCATATTTCCAATTGTTTGTAATTGAAAATAACAATATTTATACAGTTTTAAAATTTAACAGTTGATGCAGTTAACAATCATAAATTAGGTTAGATTTCCTTGGTTAGCACAGTTACCCGTACTTTGGATTGCAGTTAAATTTTTTAATGGTTAACCTTTACTTATACCCTTGACCACATATTGTGAAACCCAAATTTTGTCGTAACCGTTGGATACTTTTTAACCATGAGGTAACCTATTATTGTGAAACTGGCTGTTATGGGGTAAATTTTGGAAAATTTTGCATTTTAAAATTTTAACTGTCAAATACGCCCTCTAGCGGTGGACCCACAATTCTGAAAATAATTTCCAGGTGTTTCTCGAGGCCACTTTTGTCATATTTTTTTTCCTGAACCTGTGCTACAATCCACTCCTGAGATATGGCCGACGGCCGTTCTTAGTTGGCCTCCCGGTACAGTACCCCTGGGTAAAACCGATCATGCGTTATTGCACAATCGATCAGAATTTGCTTCAATCCAAAGTTATTTTTTTTTTAAATTAAACTAGAAAAAAACTTCAGAAAATAGATTCACAATTCATGTGCCCATTTTCTGCAGATATTGCACTGTATCCAATATTTTCTTGGAAGAGAGTTAGAGACGAGGCCCTCGCAATCTGCTATCACTTGGTGTTTTTATAATATATTATCGCTTTTTGATCTGTTAAACTGTCTCTCGTTATACTTTTTAGTACCAGATTGAATAGAAATGTCGAAAGTGGATAACCTTGTCTTAAACCCCCATTTACTTCAAAAGTCCTGGATACAGTGCCTTCAACCAGATTTTTGTTCGAGGTTTCAGTTAGTGTTATTCTTACAATTTTCATAAGTTTATACTACTCAATACAAATCACCCAGCTCACAAATACCTCTCACAAGATGATCAATCTGTAAACAATTATCACTCGCATGGCACTACCCCTTGACTTTTAGCCCAATTACAGGTTATACACAAAATATGAATAATAATTCGTATAGAAAAATCAATAAGACATGCTCCATCTGTAACAGTTGAAGGAATCAAGAATTGGAAGAAATGTCATTACCAAAAAGTTCTTGAAACAATGAACAATATATATTCATTTTAAATAATTTCAACAAATATATCATACGAAGGAGGAGAGTATTAATGTCTGTTCAGAAGTTAAGCTTTTAGCTGATTTAAATAGTTGATCATTCACATAATACAATTTGACACAGAAGAGTTGGCAACTGAGGGTAACATTTATGTCGTCTTCTTCTTCAAAATCGTGATCACTCGTGAAAAAAGAAGCGAAAACAGTGATAAAGGTTATGTTATAAGAGTTAATTTTTGTACCGTATAAGCCAGGTAAATTATCCCCTATTAAAGAACAACAAGAAGTCAACCGATACTGGTTAGTCTCTTTTTCTTTCCATGGACCACATCAAAAAATGAGGCTAAAATATCCCTTTTAATACATGTTTATTTTGTCGATATATTATCTGCTCGCCAAAATTATACTGAAATAGTTATTTACGTAACAAGTCCCGAGAGTGATATTTTACGGGATGAGTAGGCAGTTTGAGTTTGAGCCTGTGAGTCTCGTAAAATCAACTTCGGGTAGCGTTACGTACAATATTTTTTCTGCAGCCGTTGGTAGATAAAATATTGAAAAATAATAGGGATAGATACTATAAATATTACTTATGTACATCAATTGTACAATTATTACAGTTAGCAGCTTCACTGATTTCATGTGGGATAATTATTTCCTCGTCACTTTCGTTGTCGATTTCCATTTCTGGATCGGAAAATTGAAAATACAGTTGAACTATCAACAAATTTATTTTGACAATCGATGTCATAATAAAAATTTCGTAAATGTCGTTGCTAGGGCCGCCAAGATATTGAAAATCATTCCGAAAGTGAAAAATCGTCCCCAAAATAGAAAAATCGTCCCGAAAGTGAAACAAAACATTCCGAAAATACCTAGCTACTTTCGGTACGATTTGTGTAAAGCTCCATTTTCGATTAAATCATACCGAAAGTTCTATTTTCGGGACGGCTGCAGAAAAAAAAGGATTTATAATAACTATTTGCTTGTAAATTCCCTAAGTATCCTAAGAAATTCCATTTATGAGTTATTTTGAAACTTTTCTAATTTCCCTTTATACTAAGGATATCAAAAAGTATAGAAAAACGTTTCTAAATATAATCTAAATATTTTCAAATGGGGTGGACAGTGTACCTATATTGAATTCTCATCGATGACGAACACTTGTTTATGAATGAATGAATGGCATGACTAATAAATCAATATAAATTTTTTTTATTTAAATTAACGTGCTCGGCTACTATGGTCACTTGCACGGGAGTGGTTACAATATATCAAGTATAAAATGGATCATTGATACAATAATACACACACAGTAACAGTAATAGTTTATGGTAAAGTTGTACGTCTTTGAGGAATTGGAGTAGAGAGGTGATTTGCAGTTGGAACAAATGGGTCTGGTGGTAGTAGACATTGGGTATCCATGAGTGAGTCTTGAATGGCCGATTATTACTCTTCTTATCACTGTTAACTCTTGCCTACTGCTAGTCTGCCCGTTGTATAAAAGTTTTCGAGATAATTTTATGAAACCTAGAGGACTCTCGGATGACTTGGACGTGATTTTATTTTTTATAGATCATATAATGCCAACTAAATTGTATAACATAATGGCAAAAACAATGAGTCTCCGATAATTTATATTTAATGAATTAACATAATCATTCAACGATTTATGTTTATATACATAGTTTGCGGTATTGTTTATTCGCTCCTATAACCTTTCTTCTCTCTATCAATTTTTTTGTAGCTCATTGTATATTATCCACTTACTTGTCCATGTATTTACAACTTACGTGTGAACATTAACCTTATTTATTCATTTATTATTCATTTAACTAAGCCACAACAATAAGTGGCCGAGTGTGCAATATAAATAGAAAAAGAAAAATTAGTTTTAACTAAATATCTTTATTGAAAAGAGCGAAATATTCAAACGTGAAACTTCATAGAAGTTGAAGTGCTAAATATAATTATAATTTTGGAAATCTACAACCACCAACGTTTATACCTCACCGGAACATCTTATAAAGTAAATAAAGAAAAAGTTTCCTGTCGTTATCCCCAGAGACTACTTTTACGCTCTTGTGAAACACCCTCAAATAAACAAGCACTTCAGCTATTTTCTCCTAAAACTTAAGAGCTTAAAGAGGACGAAAAAGAAATAAGAAAGTTCCATTGCATTCGTTTCACGTGCTTATCTGATTCTTCTAACGTATGACTGAAAAAGTAATTGGGGAAACTTAGATTAGTTGTCAAATATAGTTATCGAGATAAACTATTAGATAAGCGTTGTAGTTTTCGGAAAACGAATTTAAACGGACGAAAAGTTTCAAAATTCCAATCTACTTTTAAACTAAATCTATATTTCTTTTTTTCAGTAGACCAATTTAAAAAATGGGAAGGTAGCTTTTCGCGGAATTTGTTTAAGAACTTTCGACTATCAATTAAGTTTTCTAATTAAATGAGTGATTATTCATTTATTTATTCAATAGATACACTGCTCCACGGGAAAAACCCAATTACTGAAAAGGAAAAACGCAATATTCAAAATAATGATGAAACTTAATGACAATAGTATATTGTGCAACTGGTGGGGAAAGTTCAACTTTTCTCACGAGTACCGCAAACACACGAGTGAGAAGAGTACTTTCCCCACATGCTGCCACTATACTTTTTTTTCTACAACTGCACAAACTGTCACCAAAGTGTACACGCCTTTAATTTTTTGACGACTTTTTTAAATATACCAAAAGTTCACTTTCCGAAAAAGATTTTGTATTTCTTTGCCACTCGACAAATTTTCCGTTTGCCAATTTATACCTTTTTCTTGAAATGCCGCAACAAATCTAAAGTTACTCTTGCAGATTTTTCCAATATCTCTGGCAGAGTATTATTAAAATCGTCACTATTATCAGTATTCATATTATTTATATCATAAATAAGTACTTATATGTCTTGTTAAACTAATATTTTCAAAAGAAATTGAGATTTTTATCAAAGCACTATTGAAACTACCTTTTACAATTCAAAAACTTCTAATATAATCTGACAGTCTTGTGACAGCTAAGTAGGTGTTTAAAGATGACAGTAGCATACTAAGTTTTTGTCGATTTTATTTGATTCTCCATATAAATATAATATGTGGCGTGGGAAAAAATCTTTCCCACGGCTTAAGCAAAGTGACACTTTGTTTCGTGAGTTGTGGGAAAAGAACTATTTTCCATAGCATACATTCATAACAAACTACAAAATATTAAGGTCGTATGACATTATATAGTTTTCGATATCGTTTTCTGTATAGTTTTCAATGTTGACAAAAACTTGTAGTGTCATACAAGCATGTAGTTTTCGATATCGAATACTGTACAGAAATACCATTCCGTATCATATTTCTGTACAGTTTCTGCGCAATAGATCAAATATCGTGCCGGTGTCACATTGTGTCGTGTTTATGTTTAGCCTAACCTAACTCATTCCTTGGTTAATTGGAATTATTTTATTCGGTTTCCTGTTATTATGGAGTTGAACGTAATGGCTGCATGTGCTGCGGCTGTAGTTGGATAAACAATGATATTCCAAACTATTTGCAACTCAACCGTGCGTGCTTATTCTTGTACTTTGTAGATGTAATTTCGTACAAATTTGGATTGTGTCCATATAGCTCTATGAGCTTAAGGGCAGCGACTTTCGTCCAAGACATAGTTTTAGTTTTAAAATGGAAACGAAATCAATTAAATGAGTAAAGTCAAGTTTATGTTTATACAATGAATTGAAGTCGTAAATATCAATTGACATTGACAATGAATTGATAGTTCTACCACCAATCAGAGGCGTTATTTTTGTTAATTTCAATATCGAAAACCTACATAGTTTCATACACAATTTAATGGACATAAAGTTTCCTGTACAGGATACTGTACAGTTTTTATCGGCATTGACGACTGTACAGAAAACAATATCGAAAACTACATAATGTCATACGGCCTTTATACTAAGTACCAAGTGTGTGTGTGCATTGTGTTGTAGAGAAATAGTATTAATACGATATCTATTCGTTAGTTGAGTGAGTTTAGTTTTCCCACTAGCGTTAGTGAATTGTGTTGTGGAAAAGTGTAGTTAATCTAGGGTGGAGAAGTTTTATTAATATAATAATCCATTTGTTGGCAGTAAAGATAGTTGATTAAGTGGCGTTAGTGAATTGATAATGATATAATTGTATTGTATCTATCGTAATGTAATTAATTATAATGACATTTTGGAGACTGGGAATCTGATAATTTGGTGTCACATACAAATAACTTGGCAATAAATGATAGGGCCGGACTTAAAAACGAATGTTCACATGTCAACACGTTGTTTCAAAACTGTGCGCGTGTTTGGAAAATGCAAATTCTGAAATTTCTAATTATGCGGTCATCGCTAGAATTCACGAATTAACGAAAACCGGGAATACAACGATTTATCAAGTGATAGAAAAATCTAGGAATTGTTACGGATCATTTTTTAAAGCGGAAACCACTGAATAAGGTTAACAATGCTAAAAAAATGTTATCCAACAGATTGTTCAAGGATTTCACCAGGACAATTCAGTACCAGCCCCGTGGTTCATGCTGTTCATAGCGTTATAATATAGCTACGTGTTCATATAAATATTCTAATAGATATTTAGTGTGGCGACAAATATATTGAGAGAATAGTTAACTTCATTCAATTGATTGCAAGAGTGATGAAAATGGAGATGAATAAGAGTACCCAATAAATACTAGGGTACACCGAGAAAAAGATTTATTTGTGACAATCAAAATCTTATTATGTCAAATAAATATGATTTTCCATATGGCCTAACTAATATTTAATTTGTCGTTAAGGCAAGGATTTGTTCGAAAAGTAATATTGTTGATGAATAAAAACATATTCATTGTCATCAATAAAATGAGTTATCTATCGGAAATTACATTTATTCTTGTGAAAATGTATCATGTTCGACTCAAACAATATTTATTGAGGTATAATGACAAAATAGTTATATTAAACTTTGAAAGCATATAAATTAAATTAAGTAGTTTTCCAATAACATATACTTGTTTTTGAAAGCTAACTATATTGTTTTGTTATAAAAAATTATTTTATGGCAGAATGACATTTCTTCATCATGAAAAAATGTATTGTATCGGTAAAATATATTTGTTTACCATAAATAAGTATATTGTCTGGGTTAACGATATGTTTTTTATTCGTAAAAAAAGTATCTTCCCAGCAAATTATATTTTTTTGTTGGAAAAAAATGTTCCTTCTCCAAGAAAACTATTAATTTTTACTAAAATTCAACATATTTATCATAAACTAACCATTAATGTTCATCAACATTATATTGCCTTATAGTGAAAAAATATATTTCCCTAAAAACCGAATTGTTTATGGTATTGTTTTTTGTTTATGTAAGTTACCTACATGCACTATTCAATACACTGAGCTTTTGAAATGTTTCTAAATATTTAGAAATATATTAAAAGTTCACGGTGTATTAAGCAGTACGGTTATCTAAATAATTAGGTTACTTGGAAAAATATATTTTCCACAAATATTTATCTAAGCCTTTTCAGACTATGTCGAAAAACAAAGTTGACTTTCGTTTTGTATGTGTGGACTAGTCAATCGAATTGTTCGATGATTAGGATTAAAATTACAGTATTTTTATGACAAACATGTTTAAATCTAATAAAAATTAATGGTCTCTATTTATGCATAGAGCTGTTCAGTAAGAAAGCAGGATAGGAATAAAAAACTTGCTGCTGAATATTTTGATCTATTAAAAAGAGAACTTCACATTTTCAAAATAGATACCATACATATATAAAATGGAAACCATGTACATTGTTAAAATTAAACATACCCACATGATCTAATAAAACATAACCAACAATGGTATCCACAAGATTTTTGTCCAGAGCACTTTAACCACGTACTTCATAAAAACAAAATAAATAGTAAACTTGCAAAAACTGATCTAATTCCACATGCAGACTGACGCCAAACATATACAGGTGGTGACCGTTACTGAATAATAGGGAATGGTGGGGTGAGAATTCTTTGTTTCAATTGTCACATAATTTGTAGGCTCATGTGATTTCTTAAGGGTGAAGAAATATGTGATTTGTAGCAAATACGTTTTTTCCTCGTAACAATAAATGTACAATTATACTGAAATACTTATTTTTTCGGTATAAAGTAGATCTTATTTGATATAGGCTTATTTAAAAAATGTAAATTTCTGTCAAAACTTTCAAATGATTTACTATGAATATTTAATTTGTTGTTTTAAAGTGATGGAATATTATTGAAGATGTTAGGTTTTTTTCTGGGTAATGAAAACAATTTTTACCCAAATAGCATTGTTACACTTCATAACAAAATATTATATCGTACTTCGTAGACTTTCATAGTCTCCGAAGAACAATTGTATGAAGGTGTGCATAAAGAAGAACAAATATTTTTAAATGAAAGAAATTACACTCTAATAAATCATTTTTTTTTATCAAAATTTCCCAATATTTTCACGTTAATATCGCAGCCTAATAATAAATAAGCAATGTTAGTTTCAACCAAAGGAGGGTCAAACAAATCAGTTTATTTGTCTATAAATAACTCTTCTCTCGGTGTAGTCTTTTATATTTCTCCATATTTTTTAATTGCAAACACTTTTGTGTTACCAATTCTGGAAGCAATTCCACTCAGTTGCTGATACATTCGAAACAGAGCTTTTGAAGGCGTTGAATAAATCTTGTGGAGAACTTTGACCACGCAGTCCATTCATAATTCTTGGAAAAGTGAAAACGTCGCTAGGACTTAAGTCAAGTCCAATAATTTGATTTTTCAACAAAGAATTATCAGAAGTCGAATAATATCACTTCAGAATGTGATTGGATACGATTGGGATACGACCGCAAAACCATAAACCATGTCAATCTCTTCTTGAAGAAAATAATTGACAAACAAGTTTTAATATAAACACGCTACACTTACAACGCGTCGGAAATCCAAAATATTATCTGCAAGGAATATATTTGGCACAATATCGCTGTCTTCTCAAAAGTAAATATGTTGTCTACAAATGTGAATTTAGGTTCTGCCGTTAGTCTCTGTTGGAGATAAGTTTTCAAACTTATCTGCCACCATACTTTCCGCCGTCTGCCTTTACACGAAATTCATGTGGTAGTTATGATGTTACGAGCCACTAAATATCCGTTATCTTGCCTCGATTGATTCTGTTTATCGCTTCAAAATATATACCGTTGGTTAAATGGAGCAATTAAAACCAACTGTACTTGTAGCTGCTCTGAGCATAATATATAAAGAACATTTTAATTAAAACCATTTAGCAAACAATTTTAAAAAATGAGGTATGGAAATCAGAAAACTGGAATGAGTCTAGACAAACATTTATATACAATCCAACTACAACTTGATGAACATCATTGTTTGACCCTACACCGTAATAGAAGAACGTGTCTTAAGCTCCTCCACATCTGATGATCAATATCAGCAAATACGGCGTATGAATAGCATGACGCGAGTTTCATTTGCCAATTAACTCGGTCGGATAAAATAAATTCAGCGAAGCTGGAAAGTTAAATAACATACAGCGAATACGAGACGTGTAGAAAATACGTAGCTGTACCCTCAAAGTAGGGTTAAGGTCCAATTTAAAATGCAAATTTTAATGGATGTCGTTAAATTGTGCCCACTGATGCCCGGGATATCAATTCTGCAGAAGGGGAATGTGCAGGTGGTTATATTATATGGGACAACACGCCAAAACTTTTCCATTGAAATGGGTTGTGCATATTTGGGAACTAACACAAAGAGTAAATCCAAAAATTGGTAGGTATATTCTCGAAAAATGAGATTCTCTATTAATTTTATTAATTCGTTTAATCCTTCCAGTTTTTGAAGTTTTTACTATTCGCCGCTATGGAAAAATAAACTGTTTGAATAAACGGCAATTGGTCAGCCACTCTGACAAATACTGCCAACATAACTCCAAACCTTCTGACGTCACTTGCCCCAAGGTCAAACGAATGTTCGAATAATATTTGTTCAACTTTTTTTAAGAACTTTGTAACATTTATATTCGAAACAAAGCTGCACTGGGTAAAATATTATCAGTGAGCTTTCATATCAACATATTTGTTTGGAGCATCTACTGAAGAGAGACCCATTAAAAAAAGCATATATTTGTTTTCTCTCCACGCCTATAATTTTCTTTTTAATAATTCAAACACCCAAACTTTTATGGCGTTTCATCACAGATCTCATCAGTGAAAAGAATTCATAAATATATAAAGTATAAACCTTTTGCTTTTTTGATATGAAAATTTTATGCATTATTCTTAGTTTTCCCTGTATGACTCTGAAATAAAGAAAAAAGCCGTAGATTTTCTTAAATCAATGCTCAATATAGTGCCAAACCATATCATATTATATGGAAAGCAGCCTGTAGATCAAAACATTTTCCTTTTTACTAATAATTTAATCAAAAATAGTACCTACGGATGGAAAAATATCAATTTCACGAGTCGAAAGGATTATCTGCATCATGGAATCACAATTTTCAGTTACTTTCCTACTTATCAGAATAAATATAAATTCAACAACCGTGAATACAATCTAAACTTGACGGCTAGGGCAATTTACAGTTTACGGGTTGGCAAAAATTCAAGACGTTGTCAGATCATTTGGAAAAATTCAGCAGTTTTGACACGACTGAGGTGAGGATTAGTATGCCAATGATTGTTTATTGACATAGAAAATCCGAACATCATCTTAGTAATAGCAAGTGTTTCTGATGCTCTTGAATTCATTGTACGATGGCCAATGAAGTACCAACAACAACCAGGGTATGGGCACTCTGAACGCGCGAGGGTGCTGATACCTAGAGAGTCCCGTCACTTCTGAAATTGATAATTCAATGAGAACTGTTGTAACGCTCCCAGTAGTAATTGCAGAAGCGGCAGAAGCTTCCACATATTTCACTGCTGATATCCTCAACTGCAGACCAACGTTTTACGACATATAAATTTATCCACAGATAACCTATCTTGAGTTAGTCCAGTTTTTATTTTCTCCATATTTTACCATTCCAGGTTTATAAAAGGGACCTTCTGCTGTATCGGTAGCAGAAGTCCAGTTGGTGTAGTCGTCGAGCCATTCTTCCTTCTTGCATGCATTTGGGTAACCAATAAAGATAATCTCCTCCTCCTAAGAAATAAAAAACTAAAAAAAAATCGGAAAAACCCAGGTCCTAACCGGGTTTCGAAACTACGACCTCTTGTTGTAAGCTCAGTACCCTACCGACTGTGCCAATCTGCTCACATTCAGTTACATCGAATAGAAGGTTAAAGGCTGCTTGGATGCATGCGCACCTCAACTACTAACTTTCGTTCATCTTCGTCACAGAGTACGATCGATGCTGCATGATCGGCTAGACTCTACTCCATACGCTCTGCGTCTCTGTGTCTTCTGTCGACATAAGTATGAGCTGCGGTGCCTAATATATCTCCGAACACATTTTTAGGATTGGATTCCCAAATATATGTACATTCAGAAAATGCAGGATGCAAATAATCGATTATTTGATAATTATAGCTGCGTATAACCCCGTAAATGTGATATCGAATAGTAAAATATGCAGAGCACATGCTATTTAGATATCTAGTCACCATTTTGATTTTGCATATTTTTTACGTTTAGTGAAGATAGACTCATGCAACATTAGCTAAACTTAAACTAATTCAAGATTGAGATTACGTAAATGTAAATTGAGAATATTCAGCTGCTTCTTCAACATAAATTATTGAGAAATATAGCGTGAATGAAATTAATTTAATCATTGATTCAACATTTATGAAGTGACTACAACTTTATAAATAATGTTATCAAGGGAATACATTTCAGAATAATTTCTTCCCAACAAAGTATTCGAAATAATACATAAACACCTGAAAAGTATATGCATTGCAAGCGAAAAACCTCTGAAGAGCATGTGCAAAGTATATTCCTTTCGTAAATTAGAAGTGTAATAGATTTGCGTAGGTTATGCGTATAATACGAGATATCCTTAGCATGTGACTAACATCTTCAGCAGCATGTAAATAAGCACTTCGATACTGTATATCAGAAGGCGTACAGCTGGAGAGTGCTTAGCAATGTTGACTGGGTTATATTAAGTGAATCTGAAACTATTATACAAGCCTTTTATTTGTGAATCAACGCTTTTGATTTATGCCTTACGAAGTACTAGTTAATGAAAAATAATAGTTGTCAAATTGACTTTTCCAGTTTCCTTCGGATAAAGAAAAAATCTACATGATGGCAACATTACATAATTTTGTCTTGCAACGTCATCGTCTTTCCATCGTGTATAAACTTCATACACACTTCATAGTGTGCAGTTGTCTACCATGAATAATCAATAGATGTTGTACGCTCCCGCATTTGATACCCTCATACCACAAGCGTTTCTCAATTCCAATCAAAACAGAATTGAGATCCATAAACAGCTTATGGCGTAAGGGAAGACGTTTAGTTCTATCTTAAGTTACGTTCACAATCTCCGTTATTGAGCCAGAATATATAATTGAAACTACAGGGTGTATTGAACTTGAAAAGCGAATACCATAATGATTAATGAAAATAAGTTTTGAAATTGCTTAGGAGGAGATGACTGTAGAAAAAGTCGTATATCATTTTCTCACAGTAGGGAAGTGAATATTTGATATTTCCAATTAAATACTAGAACAAACCATACATAGCAGAACAGCATCGTTTTTTTGAAATGGCCAAATCCCGTACTAAACATCCATCATCTATAAATCGACAAGCTATGAAGGTAGTAATTCACGCGACCCTTGTATATACGATACACGTGTGTTTTAACGACCATTTCATCAGCGCTACATGGAAGTCCCGACGACGAGTGTATCTACTATTCTTTTTCTAAAATATAAATACCACATGGTCAGCTGAAGCGAGTTATTTTCGCAGCCATATTGGCCTTGTGCCTTTTACTTTTCCCTCTTCCGTGGCGATCTGTAACTCACTTTAACAGGAACCTTTTGGAAAATAACATCTTTCTGACTGATGCATCCTGAGACTACACGATCCCACGTGGAGTTCTAATGATGATGTAATTTACCTTGTTTGTATAACTAACGTGAACAAAGCAAAATAAGCCGTCAGGGTAGTTTGATAAATTAAAGCTGCCAGTGCCTGGCTTATGCAGACGTTAATGTAGTATTCCTAGCTTTAAATTGAACGTGTCTATGTTCTAATTACTTTCAGTTTTACGTGACTCATGATTTTCATGCATTGATTATCATTTTTATAACAACAATAACTATTGTTAGTTACAGATCAGTTAAAGCTGACCTGATACTGCAGTTGCTCTGATAACAAAGGGAAAAAGAGTAGCGATATAAATGGACCTGGAAATAAACGGAATATGGAACCAATGGCTACTTATTGAATTGAGGAATTGAACTATATATAAGCAACCGGAAATGCTGCAGCTGGAGGTGTGGAATTATCATAAAGGAAATATATATACAAGACGAACACCAAAATTCTTAAGAATTCAGTTAGTTTCAATGATTTATCGCAAGCCTTCGCTAAAATATATTAGAAATACTTAAATTGTGACCCAAAAAACGTAGATCTGTTTGATGGGGATAGCATATGTTTAAATATTGCAGTCTCAAACTAATGTAGTTGTGCGTTTCATTTGACTTTGACTGTATATAGGAGACATAATGAATGATGATCTAACACGAGATTCCAAAATCAAAACAAGTCACAAGGAAGATGGAAGATAGCGAGATGAAATTTGAAATTGTATTTGAACGAACAATGAAATTTATTAGCTGAACGAAAGTCCACGAAGGAATTTGTTCTAAAATATTGCAGTGGAAACGGTTTAATCAAATAGTGCAACCAAGGGACATGAAGGATGGGAAATATCAAAAGAAAACGGAAGGAAAGGATACCAAGGAAAAAGTTGAAGAGAGCAGTGTTGAAGGATAGGGCTAAAAA
>CAJUYG010000265.1:255866-267988 GCA_910591675.1 Galerucella calmariensis | reverse complement strand
AAGGAGATGTCTCCTAGTGACCTGACCACCTTCCTGAGAAGGACAGGTTGGACAATGACCTAGGAGGACAACTCCTCGGGAGGATGTACAATGGGTCACATGTGGCCTAAGTGCTGTGAGCCTACACACTCACCCTCCCCACTCTACAGATACAGATACAGAACTATTGAACATCCCTACAGTTAAATAAGTTACATTTAAATAAAATAAGAAGCTTCTGGAATGGAAGTAGGTCGATCACAATCCAAAGGAATGATTGAATGTGCAAGGTAAAATTGCAGAAATACACAGCGAAGCATTAAAAAAACAATTGATTACTACAAAAGGAATCAGGGAATCGTATGTCAACAACAAATTCGACCTATATTCAACCTAACACATATAATATTTCCGTTCAAATTGAATCTAAGTAAACATATCAGAAGGTATAAAAGTTTATACTCATGAAAATGATAATGGAATTTTCACGCAGTAAGAGCTGTTCTCTGTGTTTAGAATAAAGGGCACGCTTTGCAGATAACTTTTCGCCTGTCAGCAATATTGAATTCTTGAATGAACTAACATCGTTGGAAGAATCAGTGGTGTTACATTAGAATCAATATCAAAATATTCTCAATACACTATGTGTGAAGAATATTATTTATCAAGGAACGGGGATAAAAAATATCCAATGGGATAGTATACGAGTGCAGAGAATGCTTCTCAATTATGAGTATGAAAATTGCACGTGTGAAGCGAATAGGATCAAAGACGCTTTCTGCTTCCAGGATAATATTTTTTTCTACGTCCGTGCGTTTTAACTCACTTTCCCGCACGCATTTTAGTTTTGAAAGTGTCACTTTCCCGCACTAGTGCGGGAAAGCAAAATTATGCAAATTTTGACCTTATTAGATAGTTTTTACCTTCGGATGTTATAACTATATTCACAAAAGGTAAATAAATATTTACGAAATAGTCCATCAAATAAAATCTACATCTTTTCTAGGTTTTTGTTACATTTTCAATTTTTTGAAAATATAAAATAATAAAGATATTTCGAAACAACCCTGTACATTCTTTGAAGTAGTGTCACAAAACAACTATCAAACCACCCGGGTTTGATATAAGAAATATACCAACCTTACGACAAACTTCGGTATATGGGTTATTTTAAGAGATATCAAAGAATGTAATCAACAAAAAAAGTAGATGTGTTGAAGGTCCACATTTTGAAATTATATCGAACTATACAGGGTGCTGCATAACTCCGTTACAAAGCAAACATATGATTTTTCAAATTAGAGCCCCTGTATATTATACCGAATTCGGATTGGTTACATTTTTTTGAAGCTTTTGATATGAGGTTTTGCCACGTTATACAGAGTCTTTTAAAAGATATGGACACGTTTATGTGATGATCGTAGGTAAATCAAGACTCTGTAGCTTGTTGTACGCTGAAGAAAAAAAATGTATTTTGCCAAACAGAGTTTTTTAATATGATGCAATATCTCCGTATCCTATTAAATTTCAATTATATTCTTTCTTGTATACAGGGTGAACGGAAACTCGAACCTGTCATTTTCTTTCTCATTTCAAATGGAACACCCTGTATTTTATAGCAAAAATAGAATCTTCGATTATATAACTTCAATTTTTGTCAAATATTTCCTATACTCAAAGTTTATAAAACCACAGTTATTTTGTAATATTTATTGTAAAATATAACTACTGACCTATTATGTGAAAGCATTAAACGTTGTATGTAACAAAAAATCCTAATTAATAATAAATTTTAATGAACAATTTATTCTAAACAAAAGTAGCCACCAAAAGTATAATCCCAACCGTAATATTAAACTAGAGGTTCAAAATGTTCACCGTTAACATTAATGAATGAATGCTGCATAGTTCAAATGATTGACTAACATTTCTCAGCATATCAACGTTAGCAGATGGAAATGCCGCACTAATTATCTCTTTCGTGTCATCTTTAATAGCCGGGGATTTTATAAACTTATTCCTCACAAAACCCGAAAAAAATAAATATACTTATGTTAAATCGGGTGACCGAGTTGGCCAATCCATTGGGCCCCCTCTTACAGCATTGCATTGAACTTAACGGTGAACTTTGAACCTTCAGCTTACGGTTAGGATTATACTTTTGGTAGCTAGTTTTGTTCAGAATGAATTAATCATTCATTGAAATTTATCATTAATAAGGATTTTTTGTTACATACAACGTTTATTGCTTTCACATAATAGGTCAATAATAATAGTTTACAATAAATATTACCAGATAACTCTGTTTTCAGAAACTTTGGGTACAGGGAATGCTTGACAAAAATTAAAGTTACATAATCGAAGATTCGACGAAGATTGTGACGGAGTTATGCAGCACCCTGTATAGTTCGATATAATTTCAAAATATGGACCTTCAGCACATCTACTATTTTTGTCAATAACATTTTTTGATATTTCTTAAAATAACCCTTATACCGAAGTTTGTCGTAAGATTGGTACACCCTGTATATTAAATAAAACTCTTTCATCTACAAATGACGCGAGTAGTTTACAGAATGCAACAAATCGTGTTTTTAATAGTAATATTTAGAACAATTAATAGTTTTTGGTTGAAGTTTTGCATATGTATGTTGAAATGAAATAACTTTTGAAAAATGGGTTGATATACTTTTTTGTATATACGATCGTAGGAAAAATAATGTTCCTAATTCATGCGTAAAGTGTCTTTCCCGCCCTTGACCGCTTGCCTGAACTCCGCTTCGCGTCGTTCGGGTCAACTGGCAAAATAACTATTCCCGTGGTACCATGTATCGCCGGAGAAAACTGTTTTTTCCAAGTTCCACTTAATACTGGCCAGTATTTTGTCTCTGTCAGGTTACGAATTGCAGACTAAATATAGCTAGTAATAAGGGGCTGTAAAAGGTAGCTGGCATAAAAAGGAATTCCAAATACTTCCTACTTTGATAATCAGTGGGGGTACGTTAATTCCTGACGCAAAAATTGCCAAAATAACCTCTTGCTAGACAGGAAATGGTTCTGTAGCTTGGTTCTCTCTTAGCTCTGACGACTATGAATGGTCTTACTATGCTCGTGTGAAATGGATGTTTTGCCAATATTTATGCCTTTCCTTCTTATTTCATGTTAACCAGAGCTTATTTAGGTTATAAAAAACATTCTTGTTCTGTGAAAATCTTTTTTTCCCTATATTCAACAGCTTGATGTTTTTTCATGATAGCTATTGGCGTCTTTTAAAACTAAAGAACCATTCATCCCCAGAAAAGTTATTATCAAATGACGCTATTCCTACTCTGAACAAACTTGCGAAGGAGCTATAAGTGATAGTACGATTTAAGGTTCTGCCAAATCTATAGGTTTTGACCCGTCCGTTAACCTTTTCTCTTTTCAATTAGGTATTCTTGAAGAGAATAGCTGAAGCTCCACCTAGTGACTTGCTTGCAGTTACACGGTGAAATAATATGGTTGTGGATTTATTATACAATGTTGCATTCGGTATATGGAAGAACTCCGTTGGGTATGGAGCTCACTCATCGTAGAATGCTATTTTTTGGAGCTAACTGGATGTAACGGTCAGTGCCAGATTGACCGAGAAAGCAGATATAACATGTGAACAGTTTTTTTGTAATAGCCCAAGCTATAAGATGCAACGGCGCATTCATGAAAAATTTTAGGATCCTTGTTCAGTGCAGAAATGGAGTTGCCGTGTTTATTATCTATAAACAGAGAAGTTGAGGTTGTGGATATGGCTGTTAGTCTCAGCTGGAGTAACGTAATTTATTGCAACAACATCTTAAATAATGAATAAAAGGAACTTGCCGAAATCCTAAGGTTTGTCGATACGGCCATTTCTTTGGCTGAAATGATAATTAAGAAAAATCATTGTCAATGTCTATTTTCCGCGACAAAACCAACAAAAGCCTCAAGCACTGGTGTTCTCAAAAATAAATCCATTCTGCTTTCGGAAGATTAAGAAGGTATATAATATAATTCTTTCCACTGTAGTAATATTATTAAATGTTCTATGCTGCTTCAAAGATAAATCTCAACATCAAAATGTATTAATGTAAATGTAACGAAAACATATAGAGAGGAATTGTATTTAAAACTTACCACTTCAAAGGAAAATATCTCGGTACAAAATATTGTGACAATCAAATATTATCCGTAATACTTCACAGACAACTCAGCGATGTTCAAAATACCTGAATAAATATTTTCATAGTTTCGATATTAAACATTTGTCATTCCTTATTGATACTGCTTTTCTTCGGCATCGTATTAGAAGCAGGTAATAAATATTGTCAGATAAAATCTTTCTTTTCCTTACTCTACTACCGATCACTATGAAAAATGTTGCTTCAAACTGCAATCCCCGGAAATGGAATCGTAAATAAAATTTTCCCACTTTAAATCACCAATTCTCATTTTTTCTCGATAAGTAATATTCACGTATACATAATTGTCTACAGGGTGTAACACATCAACTGATGAATGAATATTCGATGCTGCTGTTTGAAATTTCCATTCAGATTATTAATGATTCAATATAGTAGTTTGACTAGTGCGGAAAAGGATACTTTACCGCACGTGTTAGGTACACCATTTTTTCTACTAGCCAGCCGAAAAAAACTCAAAAGTTAACAAAAAGAAACATATATTATTACATACATATCAACAGATTTATTATTGTCATTTGATGAGGCTCAAAAATGGACGTCAGGGACCGGCAAAAGCTTTTTTGCGCGATCGATATTTTTTGTTTATTCACAGCATCGGTTGTCAGGACGGTAGGTTGTGTTTACTGGTTTCTAAGTCTTACACGTCGGTAAGTGATTAACTTACCGTTCAGACGTCGGTAAGTAAATTACTTACCGATGTCTTAGCCCTACATACATTTAAGTGGTCCTATATAATATATTACTTCATTCATTAGGTACACAAAAAATGGGAAGATTTATATTTTTTTATGAATAGAGCCGAACAGAACAATATAAAAAGTGATGAATAATTAACTTCACCAAAATAAAATTATATTTTAAACTGATCGAGAAGTATAAATGTCACTTTTGACATTTCGTTCATTTCGAAGAAATTCAAATTATTTTATTCGAAATTCGAATATTTCAATACAATCGCACAAAAAATGGTATAAGCATCTCGAACGTTAAGGGTAATACCGGTCTCCAGAAAAATTGGAGGCTTCACTACGCTCTGCCTCCAAACATTCCTGTCTACCGGTGAACAACCCTCACTGTTCTTAATACTCAATATAGGTACGTGGTTTCATACGTCAGCAGCAAGTTACCAGTGCTGTTTCATTTAGTTAACATTATTCCCACATTCCAATAGTCCACTTTTCCGCACTCTTTTTAGTCGCTTTTCCGCACTAGTGCAGAAAAGTAGTTTTGTTAAGTTTTTGGGGAGTATACTGACATTTGAATATTTAAAATAGTAATTTACGTTACAAGACCGGAAAGTATAGAGTTTTTCAGGTCGAGACAAGCTAATTCGACAAGACGGACACTTCGATATACATTCAATTTTACTTTTTATAACAAAGTGATTAACAAAACTTAAACCAGATACAAGGATAAGTTTGACATAAACGACAAATTAAAAATCAGCGAACTGTCATCACTCGACAATAGATCGAAACGTTGTTACCATAGTAACGAAATCAAGGTTGATTGTATAATGGAAGAGCGATTGAAAAAATAAAAAAAAGGTGGCCAGGGACCGGAAATAGTATATTAAGTTCTTTTTTCTTATTCTTTTGGGAATCAAACCACAATAATGTTTTTTATTTTTTATTTCGACGTTTTGGTAGCGTTCCAGCTACCGTTGTCAAGATTAACTAGTAATAAAATTGATAAAAAAATTTTTGGTCTCTATCTGACACAACGTTAAAATATGACAACTGGTAGACTATCATATCGTTAGAATGTCATAAAATAAAATATTTCATCTCACATTTTACCAGAGGTGTGATCTACTATGAATGGACCTTAATAAAATTTGACAACAAAGTTTTGTAGTCTTAAACTTCAAAATATTATTGATTGTCTAGTTGTCATATTTTAACATTGTGTCAGATAGGGACCAAAAATTTTTTCATCAATATTATTACTAGTTAATCTTGACAACGGTAGCTGGAACGCTACCGAAACGTCGAAATAAAAAATTAAAAACAATATTGTGGTTTGATTCCCAAAAGAATAAGAAAAAAGAATAAGTAATACCACAAGGAACTTACAGAAAGTACCTATTTTATTGATTACCGCTTTGGAATTGTCTATTACACACTTGACAGCGTCTTAATATTTTCTAGTTATAATTTGAACGATTATACAAGCCTTTTTGTATTCAAATCGTCTCTGGTTCAAAATAAGACTACACTAAATATTCATAATGAAACACTCGTAGGGCCAGCTGCATGTAACGTAGTTAATCAATTGGTCAACGGAACCAGGTTCACATTCACTATGGTAAAATCAATCAATCGCTGTACGAAAGAAGTTCAGGAGTCTGCATCAGAGTCACTTCTGTATGCAGATGATTGTGAGATATTTAGAAAACTCAATGAAAAATGTATTAGATTAGCTGTATGGGTGATCATATCAATAAATTAGGAAATATGAATTGGGAGTTGTTATGTTGCAGAGAGTAGCCGCAAAATACTCGATTTTCGTGTGTTTGTAATGGAAGTTCAGGATATCGATAATAATTAAGTAACTATCATAAAAGTAAAACTCAAGGGACCGATTTCCTTACACGTTTATTTCCAATCGAAGTAGAATAGAATGAATGCATTTACATAATAATAATGTCGTCAAAGCAATTCATATATTTTAATAGACAAAACAATAAGTATAATCTGCAGGCTAGTTAGAATCAGCGAGTTCTATGTAATTTGAAATTACTAATACATTTGATTCAACTGTTGCGTAAAAACTATTATTGACTTCTAATGTAAACCAAAGACGTTACAGTTCAGAATACCCTTAGATTCACTTGTATCAATGATCACAAGAAAGCCGCACAAATTATTGGGTTTAATTGAAGGAGGAGGAATCGCAGTTTACTGTTTTTATCCAAATCAATTATTAGAATGACAACTTCAGAATATAAAAAGGTTTAGGCTCCCAAGAGGGTATTTCAGTTCACCTCTTCGCTAGTTTCTCTGCTATTCCATTTCCTTTTATACTAGTCTGTCCTGGAATCCACGGTAAGCCAACTATATTTTTCTCGCCTAGTTCATTGAGTTTGCCTACCCATACTCACCCCATTTTGGTAATGATTAATTACACAACAACTCAGCGCTTTAATGGCTGCTTGCCTTTGTAGTTTAGAAGATTGACATGGGTTATTCAAAATAATTCTTTACTACGTTTCGTACAACACTCAATGGCTTTGATTATGGTTTAACCCTAAAAGACTCGCTTCATAGAGCTGGGCCTAATGTTCCATGAGCTTTCCTTCATGAAGACCTATGCGAAGAAATTTGACAGTATTTATCTATATACATATTTAAGTGAATAATTATCTTTCCTATATTCATAATTATATCTACTGACAGAATTTGGACGTGAATATAAATAATAGTAAAGTGTGAAGTTTCTAATAACGATTTAACGATAATTATATTGTAGGTAACCGACCTCTGTATGTATTATCTCCTTGAAAGCAAATTAAACTTACTTCAGAGAACCTATAACTATCGAGCGGTAATTCCAATCGAAGTTCGTGAAGTTGAATTCGCGATTAGCCCTTAATGAAAGAGAGCGGAGAGAAATCATTTCAATCCAATAACTTGCTGGATCTAGAACTTCAAACGACCTTGAAACTGTTTCAAACAGTGTGTTACAAAATTCAAGAATCTTCATCTAATGGCTTAGGGGTTGTTGGCAGTTAAAACACTTCTTTGGTTGATACTTTTTTTCTCATTCTCACGTGAAAATATGTTCACTATTTAGATTACATAAAACTATTTTAACCTGAACTTTGGTTAGCCAAACTGTCTCAGTGGAGTTCAAGTTATAATTATTGTAAACGTAAATATACCCGTGTCAATCAAAATGCTCTATATATTTTTTCAAGCTTACTGTTGTTTTTTATATAATGATAGATATATCTATGGAAGTATGAATTGTGGTACGTATTTCATGAATGACCTAGTACATCATAGGAGGGGCACTACACCTCTGTTATCAATTTGGTCGGTAGTATTTGTATTGTGAGATTTTCTTACTGGACTTGCATAGTTTTTATCGTATCAACCAATTCAGCGAGTACTACTTCCATCGCGCGAATTCATTCTTTCTATCCCCGCCTCCAATAAATTCTGTTACGTCTTTCTAAATTATAACTTCAATTCAATATTATTCAAACTTTGCAAACAGAATTGAATTATAATTTTGTGAATACTTTTTTTGTGTTTTGGAAGCTGTTCTAATGCCAGGAGCACTGCAGCCTGTTGGCTTATTGTACTCTACTCTCTACATTTAGTCTACCCATCCAGTTATCCCCGTACCTTCGTGTAGACGATATAGGTCCATTGGATTTGTGCCATATACTTCAGGTGGCACATTGGCTTCTCCGAAGATTGTTTGTCTCCTCAAATCCAGTGCCTCACAGTCAGATAATTTATGGGCTACGGTCTCGGTCACCATGCCAAAAAGTCTGCAGCTGAAGTCCCCGTTATGTAACCCTATTTTATGCAAGTGATCTTCAGCCGGGGTATGACCCGTTAGATAACCCGTAATAATTCTTAGCTTATTTCTACTGATATTAAGTAGTACTTTGGCCTGTTTTACACATGTGCCTTGGAGCGTTTCTCCACTGAAGTCTATGTTGGCTTTGTACCCATTTTGTGTATTTAGCGACGGACTACCTCCTTTGTGGTCTCAAGAGCTGGTTCTGGTCCAACATATGCTGTTCTTGAACCTCTTATCGCGAGTTCATCAGCTTGTTTATTCCCAGAAATACCGTTATCTCCTGGCACCCACACTAATCTTACTTTAATGAGGTCTTCCAGTTCATTTAGTTCTTCCTGGCATTCTTCTACCAGTGTGGATGTTACCTTGCGGCTATTTAAAGCTGCAAGGGCCGCCTGGCTGTGAATACTACAATGAAGTATTTAGAATGATGTGAGCATTATCAATACAAATAAGTGAGCGTGACTGTTCCAATAATACCTTCGGAGTACCTCTTCTTTATGTGAGAACAATAATTCATGTCTTTAGCTTGATTTCGTTTTGTTTTTTAGCTGACTAATCTATAAGATTGAAGTTGATAAGGAATGTATTTTCAATTGAAATATGTTTATCATAATTTCAAAACACTTCTCAGAAAGTAATCCAGATAATTTTTTCACGATAACCTCAAAGATAGTATGATATTGGTGATTGCATTTCTATTGGCGTCATAGATGGAAAATAATAAGAACTATAAATAAGAACCCGCCAATAATATCAAATTAAATGAACGATAAAAACAATGGTGAAATCAATTGCAATCATAGTGCTTTCATTACTAGCAACTGCTAGTGCCGAGTCTGCAGTGAATGAAACTGAGGTAGGTGATGGTTGTACCGTTACGGATTACACTAAAGTAGAGGCTGCTGTGGAAAGCTGTACAACAATTGTTTTAAACGGTCTTACTGTACCTGCTGGAAAAACATTGTCACTTCATTTGAAATCTGGAACAAAATTGACTTTCAAAGGAACAACAAAGTTTGAACATAAAGCCTGGGTGGGTCCTTTGATAGATGTTTCGGGAACCAACATCCATGTTACTGGTGCATCTGGCCATGTTCTCGACGGAGAAGGAGCAAAATAGTGGGATGGTAAAGGAACTTCAGGAACAAAAAAACCCAAGTTTTTCAGAATCAATGGTGCAAGTGGTAAATTGGAAAATATAAACATACTAAATTGCCCTGTCCAATGTGTCTCCGTCTTAAAAGGTAAATCTTTAACATTATCTGGATGGAACATAGATGTTTCTGCTGGGGATACGAACCAACTTGGACATAATACCGATGGCTTCGATGTTTCCGAAGGTGATGGCGTCACCATTAAAAATTCCGTTGTGAAAAATCAAGACGATTGCGTTGCTGTTAACTCTGGAAAACATTTAACTTTCGACAAACTCAATTGCAATGGAGGTCACGGAATCAGTCTTTCGATTGGACAAAGTAAAACGGATTCCTCCAAAAACCACGCTCAAAACGTGACCTTCTCCAATTGCGTAATTCAGAATTCTCGTAATGCTATCCATATAAAAACGCATACTGATGCTGCCACCGGTTATATCAAAGATTTAACTTTTAGAAATATCCAAATCTCAGGTATAACCAACTACGGAATCAACGTCCAACAAGATTATAAAAGTGATTCATCAACTGGAACTCCCACTAATAACATTCCAATTTCCAACTTCGTAGTTTCTACTGTGGAAGGATCCATGACGTCGTCAAAGGCCATGCCAGTTTACATTCTTTGTGGATCGTCAGGTTGTAGCGGCTTCCACTGGTCAGGCATCTCCATTACTGGAGGGAGCAAGGCGAATCAATGCAACTACCAACCTTCTGGTTTCACTTGTTAGATTGACTTTGTATACTTCTTTTGATTAAAGCTTATTCATTTAACCATGTGCCGTTATTCATGAGGCATATTATTCGAATCAACGTGTCTTTTGTATCACCAATTTTTTTATACTTTATTTCTGATCTGATATTCAATCCTGACTCAACACCAACCGTTGCAAACCCAGCAGGTAGGTGCAATCAAGCAGTTGGTCAACGATGAAAAGAAAGCTTTACTGACTCAACTCACTTTCATCTATTACAAAAGAAATCAATGATTAACTGTAACTTCTTTGACATGCTGATGATCATCCAACATTTAATTGTGTCCACTGTATCAAAAAAAAAGAAAACATAGCGTCAATTGAAGTCTGGATTGGAAGATGGATTTGACCGAAACAATTTTTGTTTTAGAAGTAATGAGCTGAAGGAAGCTACCACCTCTATTGACAGTACAACAACTGAGGGACGTTTTGCCCGAACTAACACGAAACGGTGTAGGTATACATCTGCATTCTTTATGTGTCTTTGAGTTACCGCTATAGTCAGGAAATAGTAGTTCACGTTACAAGACCGGAAAGTAGTTTTCCAGGTCGAGACAAGCAGATTCCAGGGCGAGCCATAGGCGATTCCTGGAAGCTTGGTGAGACCCGAAAAACACTTATTTTCGGGTGCGTGACGTACAATATTTTTTAAAGACGGACACTTCGATATACATTCAATTCTTCATTTTACTTTTTATAGCAAAGTGATTAACAAAACTAAAACCAGATGAAATAATAAGTTTGACATAAACGACAAATTGAAAATCAACGAACTGTCATCACTCGACAATATATCGAAACGTTGTTACCATAGTATCGAAATCAAGGTAGATTGTATTAAAAAGAGCGATTGGAGAAATGAAAACAAAATGGACGTCAGGGACCGGCAATAGTTATTTACGTAACTAGTTATGAAAAGAGCGACATTGTTCAAGAAGCGTAGATAATATTTGCCAAAACGAGCGCCAGCGAGTTTTGCAAATTACGCGAGTTGAACAATGTCGCTCTCTTCATAACATGTTTGCGTACAACTTTTTATCTAATTCCACGCTTTTATAATATTTAATAAAATCTTCAATTACAATGGTAATATTAAAGTGGATTCAAATGGTGTTAGAAGTATTGTTACTATGAAGTATTAACCCAGAAAATTGACTTACTTTAAATAACTGTGTCCTCAATAATGTTGTTTTCAATGTTTATAAATCTTAAAATACTATTGCATTAAAATAATGGGGTAATTGAAGGCATTAATGTGAAACAATAACAAGCCACACATTTTTCAAAATCTATTCTACTATGTAATAGAATAATGCAATAATATAACAAGCCACTTGACAGAGAGCTTAGCTATTTGTTTTGTCAATAAATGCCGCCACAATCCAGAAATCATTTTGTTGCAACTCTCTACTTTTCAGAGACTATTTGTGATGAATAGTGACAAGCCACAGAAAATGGCGGATACCGATTAGTTCGTG
>CAJUYG010000265.1:226000-255856 GCA_910591675.1 Galerucella calmariensis | reverse complement strand
TACGACAAAAAGACCTGAACCTAATTCCCCCAAATGAACTACCAAAAGCAGGTGGAGACAAGAGAATGTAGAATGTAGTCAGAGATTTTGCTCTCATCGAAAAGCGCCACAAAAAGTATGCCCCACTTATCTACTCCTCAAGTGATTGGCACCAAGTTATAAGAGAATCGAATATAAACAGCCCTTTACTTGACTATTATGAATCAAAGTGGTTTTCTGAATTTCCAACCCATCCTAACTAATATCAAAAAGAATCTGTGTACGGAAGACAACGAAAACCTGAATTTCTGTAGTGCATTTTCCTTTCATTTTAAACCTGATAACAGTAAAGTAATTTACGTGAAATATGCCGTCAATGACAACTACAAAACAATCTCTATCACTAAAAAAGGACTCCCCACCCAGACATTGCTTCCTGAATTACGAACAAAATACTTGAAACCAATAAAAATATCGAAAAAGAAACTAGATAATGTCAAATCATCACTACCTTATGTGCCTCCTGTTCATCATGAATTTTTTTCTTCCTTACAATGTCCCTTTTAACCTAACTTTTCGTACTTTTAACCAAAGTGGTTTTAAAGTTCTTGATGTTTTGTTTTGAAACAATAATGTAACAAGCCTCATTTTTTTAATAAAATGTTTTTTTCTGCACACATTTCATTTTTTTTATTCCGAGTAATAGCAGAATTTGAATACCAGTACTAGTCGTAACAAAGTATATAACAATAATTAACCAAAAATTTCCGATTAATTTTTAATATTTTTTTAAAACTTCAAATTCGTTTTCCCAACAATTTACCTTATGTGGCTTATCATTATTTCACATCAATGCCTACAATTTTCAGTTTCGACAGTACCTAATTAATGAATTATTATTTGAAACTTAAACAGTTACGTAAAGTTTTTACATAACTACTTTCCATAACTGATAGGTATATGAAGGTTATGAAAAATGTGACGTTACCTAACGTCAAGGAGTGACTTAAAGTGTCACATTTGATAGCGGAAGTGGATAAAAGCTTTTTCCGGTCCCTGGCGTCCATTTTCCGGTCTAGATTGGAAAAACGTTATTTTCTAGAGGAAAAATTGTTCAGAAAGTGTATATTTTCTGGTCGTTCTTAAACAAATGACTATTTCTGCAAAAATGAATAGAAATAACAGAATGATCTTTTGGAAAATTTTGTTTTGACTGAAGTTTCCTAGGTGGTTCACATACCAAATGGGCACTTCAAACTTAGCTATCAGTATTCATTTGCAACGAGCTTATATGCACTGTCAAAAGAAAAAAGTCCGTTCATGTACACACATTCCTTATCTAATCTTTGCGACGAATTGTGAATATGCTTTTATTATTTAAGTGAACATATTCTGGGTCAAACTGTATATTTTTTTCCAAAACGCTCATCAAACTGTCCACCAGGACTGCTTATAGATAGTTTTTATTGCTCCTATCTTTGATTTATGTTGACAAAAATTGGAAAAACAAAGTAGGAATGTTGTGAATATTGATATATCGGTTTTATTGCTTAACTATTATTTCACCTACTATCAATATGTAATATCAAACATCAAGATACTGATAGTTTCGTGGAATGAAATAGACTGAACAGAATGAACAGACTTTTTTTGAACTGCACCAGTCTTCGAATCGCTTATATTCTTTTTCGTATCTATTGCGGTATTTAGCGGGTACTAGGGTTTGTATTGCGTTATTTGCAGTAAGTTCCTCATCAGAATCCACACTTTGATAGTCGGAACTCTTGTCGATACAATTATACCAAATTGAAGTAGGCGCGTCAAAATCGACAGTTCGCAAAATAAATCAACAATGAGCGCAACGCTTGCTTGTTACATGATTCTAAAACCATTAATCCCAGAAATATTGACTAGTTTTGAGTAAATAATTAACATTATTGGTAGTAGGTAAAATAATGTGCTATATTCGTATCATAAATTCATATCACGATATTCAATGGTTTATCAAACTCGTTTGACAAATTTCCCATCTCATTTCGTGACATGAATCTTTACGACACTTATATCGTAAATATCTATTACACAACTATAATGAATGATTAAAATATCATTATTTTTGTAGCATTTTCAAATTACGGAATAGTTACCATCAGCGGCTATACCGCACAGGTCATCTTGATTTCTAGTCATCCTGTCATAACATGATTCTTCTCACCTGGGGCAATATGCCTATCCAAAAATCTTTCCCTTTTCCTGTACCATATCCAACAACGAGAACACTATGATATTCTTGATTGATTTAAGACCGGTATCATCGTCCAATATTTTTTTGGAACTACTCCTCAAAACATAGAATTGGGAATATTCACAAGCCTGAGAGGTGAAATGGGAATTTCCGTGTGGCATAAATGACAACAGAAACGGGTTCTTTTACTGCAACGTTTTTTTGTAAATTATTTTCATCATTTTTTTCAACATATACAAAATAAGCAAATGTTGAAACTGATTTAGTCTGCAACTGTCGTCTCTTTCTTTATACGAAGAATATCTTCCTTGCATTATATCATTTTCTTTGATATACAAAAAAGCTTTATCCATCCAGCCATCCTCGCAACCATAGCAGTTGTCCTTGGCACAATTAATATTCTGTTCGCCTAAAACAGCAAGCTTTCAGTTTTCACAACATACGAAGATTACTTTTCATACTCTTCATCAACCTATTTTTGTTTAAATTCATTCGCCTTCCTGATGATACTTATCAAATTTGAGAAAATAATAAAAATTCCATTGATCTCAATACGGGTTTTAAATGGAAGAGCTCCTTGTGATCTCTAATTCGAATAATAAGAAATCCAAAAATTATCATTTTGGGATCTATCCGATCAGTTGAATCAACACGTTTCCAGTTTTCCATGTTATTCGTGTGAAAATGGAATTGTTATTGTGAAAAAGTGAGTTGAAATTTCGAAATAAGGTAGACGATTTATCATTCCTAATAGGAGAGTTCAATATCAGGAACATTTGATTCAGTGTGTACATGAGTATTTCATTGAATGTGAAGAAAAACAAGTGTAATGTAAGAATGTAACAAATTTATTAGCAAACCATGGAGTAATTAAACGAAAGTAGACAGATTACATATTATTTTTTACATATTATTCATTACATATTATTTTTTATAGAACTGGATATGTACCATCAGTGGCTACACCACACTGGTTATCTTTATTTCTGGTCATCCTGATGTAACTTGATTCTGCCCAACTGGGACCCCATGAGTTTGTGACAATCCAAAAATCTTTCCCATTTTCTGTACCATATCCAACAACAAGAACACCATGATTCATATAGTCGATTGAATTGAGACAGGTATCATCGTCCAATATTCCTGTGGAAGTAAAACAAGTTAGAATCAATGACTTGATTGGGAAAAAAGGAGCAGGGCAGAAATTTGAGAGCTACATTGCTAAATTTTGGTACTCCTCACAACAGTTGATTGAAAAAATACACAAACCTGAGTCTTACAATTGGAAATTCCATGAGGCATCAATAGCAACAGAAACAGGTCCTTTCACTGCAACGGATTTTTGTAAATCACTTTCATTATTTTCTTCAACATATACAAAATTAGCAAGTGTTAAAACTGATGTAGTCTTATTGAATCTGCAAGTTTCGTCTCTTGCTTCATATGGATGATCATTTTCCTGCATTATATCATTTTCTCCAATATATTCGAGAGCTTTATCCATCCAACCTCCTTCGCAACCGTGGCAGTTGTCCTTGGCACAATCTAGGAGATTCTGTTCGCTTAAAGATGCGAGCTTTCCTGTTTTCATAAAGAAAGCACCCTCCACTGTTCCGGTCTTGAAGAGATTTAAAATTAGGAACACTTTATTATATTTATGTGAAATTAACTTACTGTACTAAATGATCAGCATGATCCACAGCCCCCTTGATCTTTAACATCAGTAACTGCACTCTTTGTTCTCCAATCAAATTCTGCGGGAAGATCACCTTGTACCTCAATACTTTGAACAACTCTTGGATATGTCAGTTCACTCCTTT
Source organism: Galerucella calmariensis (assembly GCA_910591675.1). NCBI lineage: Eukaryota > Metazoa > Arthropoda > Insecta > Coleoptera > Chrysomelidae > Galerucella > Galerucella calmariensis. The sequence continues at coordinate 251,812 of CAJUYG010000265.1, read as the reverse complement.
TTGACAATTTAAGTCTTTCTTGGAATTCATCTATTGTTAGATCTGCAAATTTCGTGACACCCATTTTGAAAGTTGAGAGCCCTGCTTCAAATTTCTTGTTGTGAGTATCAATGATACGCAAGTTTCCTTGAAAAATAGTGAAATGCAATCTCTCCTCAACAGAATTTTGGTAGCTATTGCCAAAATGAGTCTGAAAAAGGTACAAAAGTATTCAGTTGCTAATTTTCAATCTGAAAAAAATACCGAGTATGGTGATGGAATGAGCTGATATTCAAACATACAGGTAATATTGTCCAAGTTCAATTGGAGTTGGAGTTTATTAATGTATAAGAAATATAAAAGAGAATTACCATAAATTGAGACCATTGCTTTCTATCAGTAGCAGCGTTAACGGTTACTATAGCGATAAGAAAGATCACAAAATTATCCATCTCAAATGTTGAAAAATTAGTAATGAAGCTGACAACTGGAACACTAACTCAGGTTTTTTCACTTGATTCGCAACAACAAGCTATGTTTGAATTAAAAAAATTCAGGTCTTATATACTCAAAGTTTGAACAATCTCTAGACATATTGCAATATTTTTGTTTTCGAATAGCATGAAAATATGAATACAAACAATTTTTTCTTATACGAAATCAAAGATAAGGGACATTTTGTTGATAGCATTGTTGATATTCATAGGCAAAGTAAAATATTGTATTCTCATATAAAATTGGTTTATGAATAATCACCCTTATTTTATACTTATAAACAATTCTTTTCCGCCAAGATTAAAAGATCTGTTGATATTCCTGAAACGTCCAAAACATCTAAGCTTTTTTTCAAAAGGAGCCGTCCCTTCGCCGGTACCACCTCAGCCTCCTGGGCTTATTGGGGATACTCCTAGTGTTCTGACTACAACCTATTCAGCCAATCCGTTTCCTGTATTAGCTCATACAGATTCTTTGCTGGTTGCTTGTAGAAGTATTCTGGAGTCATTTGGGTTCTGCCATACAGTTTCTGCCTTCTGTGGTCCAGCGACTCACAGTTCCATAGTATATTCAGAGCTGTTTCGGTATCCTTTTTGCATCTTCTGCATGTGAGATCTCCGTTATACAGCCCTATTTTGTTCAGGTGCTCCTTTGTGGGAAAGTGTCCCGTAAGTAGCCCCGTTATGGTGCGTAGTTCATTTCTGCTTATTGAGAGCAGTTCTTTCGCTACTTTTTCTGATGGTTCTTTTATGAATTTCTTCCCATGTATTTGCCTGGTCGTATTCTCCCAGTGTTTATTGTGTTGTGTTTTCACCCACCATTTTAATCATGACCTCGTTAAGCATCTGGGGATGCCCACAGCAGGTTCTGGTCCGTTCATCAGAGTTGACGATCCTACTATTGCGAGTTCTTCAGCTTTTTCATTGCCTGCGATTCCTTTATGACCTGGGACCCACTCCAGTGTTACACTGTTCTGTCACCAGTCTTCTAAGTTCTTGACCGCATTCCCATACTAGCCGAGATGTCACCTACAGCTCTGAAGTGCTTTAAGGGCAGCTTGACTGTCTCTGTAGATCCTGATCTGCCTGTTGTTGTAGGCTCTCATATTATTTGCCCTTGCACATGCAAGTATTGCATAGACCTCTGCCTAAAATACAGAAGCGTATGTCCATGCGAGACGATTCCTCTATATTATTTGCTCGTCTTGCTGTAACATCTAAGCTTTACCAACTGGAGATATTCTTGATAACTTCCTCCTTTGTCTCGGTAGTAATAGTAGTAATTCATTGAGATACCAATTTTTTGAAATTCAAACTCAAATTACTCTTCCAAAAAATGAAACTAGTTCTAATAAACTTCACTATTTCATGGAAAAATTAATGAAAATTCCAAGATATTATTTATATTTATTTTTTCATTCACAATTATCGTCAGAATAATAGAGCTTAATAGAACTTACATTTCATGTGATGCAATCTTAATGTTTCATATTTTGGCTTGAACAAATAGTGATCTTCGTTGGGATTGGCTTAATATTATATGAATAGAAAAAGAAGACGATATGATGTGAAAAATATTAAATCTTGGGTATTATTAGATATCTTAGATATATTTTTCCCACTTAAGAATAGTATAACTGTGCAATGAAGTGGGAAATAAAGAAAAACTATATCTTCTGACCTCTATAATAATTGATACTCAAGAAAACAATTTAATAGTGTTGAGCTTCCTAGATGTATCTGTTCATTGACAACTTCATGTTATGGGTTTCTTCAAAGAAATCTAGTTCTTGTTTCTTATCAGAAATATGTAGTACTTCTTGCTTTGTGTTAGGTGTTAATAAATGTCTGCTGTCAAGTAGATGTTTTGGGTAATATGGTTTATCTGGCTGTTTTAATTTTTATGCTCGTGAGTGATTATTGTGTCCAATTTTTTATATTGAACAAGTTCTCACTTACATTGCTTTCAGTTTTGGGAAAAATTGTTGCTGAAGATAGTATCTTCGTAATCAGAAATGTAATCAGCATATGTGATCATTTTGTATTAGGAAATATTGGCTGTGATGCTACGTTTTCCTCACATAACATGTAACTGCTGCCATTTTAACTATGATATGTCAATATCGAGATAATTATCAATAACATCTTGGAATTTTCATTGATTTTTTCATAAGATAGTTGTATTAATTAGAAACAGTTCCAATTGAAAACAAAAATTAAGGTATTTCAATTGAGAAGGAAATGTTTTAAGTGGGAAATAATATTTTCAAAGATAATGTTTATAATAACAGTAGTTGTACAGTGAATAAAACTGAGATTATTCTTTCATGGATATTTTAGGAATATTAATTAGAACTAGTCTCATTTGAAATAGTAATTGAAGATTGAATTCCAAAAAATTGGTATCTTGTTAAATGTTGTTGCATCAAACATTCGATACCTAAAGGTTGTATTATTATTGAGAAAAGGAGAAAGTTATCAATAATATCTTAACTGGTGAACCTTAGAGGTTTTCTTTTTGGACGTTTAAGAAATATCAACATATCTTTCAATCTTGGCAAAAGTAAATTGTTTCTTCACGACTAAATAATAACGCACAAATTATTTTTACATATTTAGCTGCATAATGATATAAATTCTTCACACCAGTGAATAATAAAAATAATTCACTCTCGTTAGCCAATCACATTCTATTATTATCAGAATTCACGCTAGAATGAATTAAAATAAATAAATCGAATCGTCTCTTTACAACGTCAAATACCTAAAAACGCAAATCGCTTCTGACAGCGCGTCGTTTGAAACGTCAAAATAATTATAAAATCATAATTTCACGTATTATAAGGAAAAAAAGGACAACAGTAGCGATAATAAATGTGTACGCCTCCCGGAACTAATTTCATTTATAAATGTAAGGGTTTCGATTGAAAATATGAGCTACGTATAATATTTACTCTTTACATTTTAATAAATATGCTCTTTAGCCTAGTGGTGGTTGACTATGGCGCAAACGATCGAGGTTCGATTCTCACTGGAAATTTTTCTTTTTAGTCTTTTTACTTGTGTAGAATGGCTATTATTCACTCAAATGATTCCAAAACTCACTCGCTGCGCTCGCTCGTTTTGAAAACTTCATCCGCGTGAATAATAGCCATCATTCTGCACTCGTTAAAGAATATACTATTATTAGCATGAAGTAATGGTGATTATTCATAAATCACTTTTATATGTGACAACAATATTATACTTTGTCTATGACTATCAACAATGTTATCAACAAAATGTCCCTTATCTTCGATTTCGTATAAGAACAAATTGTTTGTATTTATTATTTTTATGCTGTTCGAAAACAAAAATATTGCAATATGTCTAGAGATTGTCCGAACTATAAGTATATAAGACTAGAATTTTTCAATTCTAGCATAGTTTGGCAAATAAAGTGAAATAAGCTAAGTTAGTGTTCCAGTTGTAAGCATCATTACTAATTTTTCAACATTTGAGATGGATAATTTTGTGATTTTTCTTATCGCTATAGTAACCGTAAACGCTGGTACTGATAGAGAGCAATGGTCCCAATTCATGGTAATTTTCTTTTAAATCTCTCATATATTAATAAATTTCCATTACAATTGAATTTGGACAATATTATCTGTATGATTGAATATTCCATCACCATACTTGGTATCTTTTTCAGATTTAAAATTAGCAACTGAATACTTTTTAACTTTTTTTAGACTAATTTTGGCAAGAGCTACCAAAATTCTGTAGAGGAGAGATTGCGTTTTACGATTTTTCAAGAAAACTTACGTAAAATTGATACTCACAACAAAAAATTCGAAGCAGGGCTTTCAACTTTTAAAATGGGTGTTACGAAATTTGCAGATCTAACAGTTGATGAGTTCCAAGAGAGACTTAAATTGTCAAAAAAGGGTGAACTTACATATCCAAGGAATGTTCAAAGTATTGAAGTACAAGGTGATCTTCCCGCAGAATTTGATTGGAGAACAGAGGGTGCAGTTACTGATGTTAAAGATCAAGGGGCCTGTGGTTCATGTTGGTCATTCAGTACAGTGAGTTAATTTCACATAAATATGATAAAGTGTTTCTAATTTCAAATTCCTTTAAGACTGGAACAGTGGAGGGTGCTTTCTTTTTGAAAACAGGAAAGCTGGAATCTTTAAGCGAACAGAATCTCGTAGATTGTGCCAAGGACAACTGCAACGGTTGCGAAGGAGGATGGATGGATAAAGCTCTTGAGTATATTAAAGAAAATGGTATAATGCAAGAAAATGATTATCCTTATGAAGCAAGAGACGATACTTGCAGATTCAATAAGACTAAATCGGTTTTAACAATTGCCAATTTTGTATATGTTGAAAAAAATGATGAAAGTGATTTACAAAAAGCCGTTGCTGTGAAAGGACCCGTTTCTGTTGCTATTGATGCCTCATGGAATTTCCAATTTTATGACTCAGGTTTGTGTATTTTTTTAATTCACTCTTGTGAGGAGTACCAAAATTTAACAATGTAGTTCTCAAAAATTTTCCTGCTTCTTTTTTTTTCAAACAAATTATTGTTCCTAACTTGTTTTACTTCCAAAGGAATATTGGACGATGATACCTGTCTCAATTCAATCGACTATATGAATCATGGTGTTCTCGTTGTCGGGTATGGTACAGAAAATGGAAAAGACTTTTGGATTGTCAAAAACTCATGGGGTCCCAGCTGGGGAGAATCAGGTTACATCAGGATGACCAGAAATAAAGATAACCAGTGTGGTATAGCCACTGATGGCACATATCCCGTTTTATAAGAAATCATATTTTAAGAAATAAGATGTAATTAGTACCATTCTTTCGTTCAATCACTACATAGTTTGCCAAAAAGTATATATTAATAAATAAGATGTGATAAGTATATTCTTACTCCATAATTACTCCATAGTTTGCTAATAAATCTATTGAATTTTTGCAATTCACTTGTTTTCTTGTTTTTCTTTACATTCAATGAAATACTTATGTACACACTGAACGAAATGTTCATGATATTGAACTCTCCTATCAGAAATAATAAAGCGTCTACCTCATTTTGGAGTTTCAACTGAATTTTTCACAATAACAATTTCATTTTGACACAAATAACACGGAAAACTGGAAACGTCTTGATTCAACCGATCAGATGAAAACCAAAAGTTTTGTATGAAATAGAGTGTACCAACCAAACAGAATTCCAAATTCCAAACAAAATTAAATTAATGATTTCAGGATTTTCCATTATTCGAATTGAAATGACAAGGAGCTCTTCCACTTAAACCCGTATTCAGATGAATGGATTTTTCTTTATTTCCCCAGAAAGGCAAATAAAGTAAAACAAAGATTAGTCAGTTTATAAACAGTATAAAAAATAACCTTTGTAACTAATATGTATTTTGTTGAAAATTGATCTACCACTTTAGAAGAGTGCGCCCGGTATGAGACTTCTTCGGAGTATAAGAAGCTTTGGGTCGCCTTTATCTTTTAGACAATCGTCAACAATAGGCATGATGCTCCACAATGTTCACAAGCATGAACTTTATTCAATAAAAATGGCATTTCTAGAAATACTAAGGCATGAAAGGAGAAGTTCACCTATTTAAAATACAATTCCAATTTCGCACCAAAACGATATGACATCACGCATCTGTAAATAACTCAATTATTCTACACACCGAGAGAAGAGTTATTTATAGACAAATAAACTGATTTGTTTGACCCCCCTTTGTTTGAAACTAACATTGATTATTTATTATTAAGAAGCCATATTAACGTGAAAATATTGGAAAACTTTTATATAAAAAATGATTTATTCGTGTGTAATTTCTTTAATGTAAAAAAATTTGTTCTCCTTTATGCACACCTTCATACAATTGTTCTTCAGAAACTATAAAAGTCTACGATCTACAATCTAATATTTTGTTATAAAATATAACGATGCTATTTGGGTGGAAAATGTTTTCATTACCCAGAAAAAAACCTAACATCTTCGATGATATTCCATCACTTTAAAACAACAAATTAAATATTCATTGTAAATCATTTGAAAGTTTTGACAAAAATTTACATTTTTTTAATAAGCCTATAAATTATTAGCCTCAAATAAGATCTACTTTATACCGAAAAAATAAGTATTTCAGTATAATTGTACATTTATTGTTACGAGAAAAAAAACGTATTTGCTACAAATCACATATTTCTTCACCTGTAAGAAATCACATTAGCCTACAAATTATGTGGCAATTGAAACAAAGAATTCTCCCCTCCCCTCACCCCTCCCTATTATTCAGTAACGGTCACCACCTGTAAACGTTTGGCGTCAGTCTGCATGTGAAATTAGATCAGCTTTTGCAATTTAACTAATAATTTTGTTTTTGTGAAGTTTGTGGTTCAAGTGCTCTAGACAAAAATAAGTTTAATAATAGAATGAATAAATTGTTAAACTCATGGCGATTACAAGAATTGTGAGATATCTTTGAAGGTACGGAAATAAATGACAATTATATTCAAGTAGGTAGAAGTAACAAGCAAACGAAATGTACCTCGAACAAACACATTTCTCAATTAAACCTGTTGGATCTACTCCAAGAACTCCAAAAAACTACTATGGGGAAAGCATTAATGAGCACACTTAAGGATAGACAAGGCTATCTTGTGGATACCATTGTTGGTTATTTTTTAGATCATGTAGGTATGTTTTATTTTAACATTATATTGTTTCCATTTTATAAATATATAGTATATTTTAAAAATGTATAGTTTTCTTTTTAATAGATCAAAATATTCAGCAGCAAGTTTTTTATTCCTATCCTGCTTTCCTACTAAACAGTTTTATGCATAAATAGAGACCATTAATTTTTATTAGATTTAAACATGTTTGTCATAAAAATACTGTAATTTTAATCCGTGTCCAGACTAACCATCGACCAATTCGATCGACTAGTCCACACATACAAAACGGAAGTCAACCTTGTTGTTCGACTTAGTCTGGAAACGGCTTAGACAAATATTTGTGAAAAATATATTTTCCAGAGTAACCTAATTATTTGGAGAACCGTGTGGAAGTTACCCATACTGCTTAATACACCGTGAACTTTCAATATATTTCTAAATATTCAGAAACATTTCAAAAGCTCAGTGTATTGAATGGTGCATGTAGGTAACTTCCATAAACAAAAAACAATACCATAAATAATTCGATTTTTTAGGGAAAAATATTTTTCCATGGTTAAGAAATATATTTTACCGATACAATACATTTTTTCATGATAAAGAAATGTCATTTTGCCATAAAGTAATTTTTTAATAATAGAACAATACAGTTAGCTTGCAAAAATAAGTATTCGTTATTGGAAAACTACTTTATTTAATTTAAATGCTTTCAAAGATTAATATAACTATTTTGTCATTATACCTCAATAAATGTTGTTTAAGACAAATATGATACATTTTTACAAGAATAAATGTAATTTTCGATAGATAACTCATTTGATTGGTGACAATGAATATGTTTTTATTCATCAACAATATTACTTTCCGAACTTGAAACAAATCCTTTCTTAACGACAAATCAAATATTAGTTAAGCCATATGGAAAATCATATTTATTTGACATAAAAAGATTTTGATTGTCACAAATAAATCATTTTCTCGGTGCAGTGTGCAAAGTGGAAGTTTATTTTCTCTGGCAATTTGAATCTTCCTGTGTGTTATCTGAATTGAATTAAATAACAATCAAAATGTCAGACGAGAAACAACAGAAATCAACAGAAGAGTTATCTGATTCCAACGAAAGTGAAAAGCACTAGATTCAGGTGCACAGATAGATCAATTAAATAGTAATCTCGCTTGGTTGAAGCAGCCGAAAATCTAGAAAAAAAAATACTCTATCCTGTCCCTCCCGCATTCCTCACTTAACAAAAATTTGAAACGATGACATTTGAGATAATTCTCAGAACATATCACTAATTAAAGTCTAATTATCATCCGTTGTTCACTAGTAAGATAAATGGAATATGACATGTGCTCTGCAAAACAATATGGTGGACCTGTCAGTGGAAACATTCTGGATGGCATATACGTTTGGCTGCTCGCTGCTTAGGGTTAGGTATGAAGTAGACTTTACCGCCAAAATTCTGCACAGCATTAATCGACTTCATACTTAACCAAAGTTTCCTTCAAAAATGATGAAAAAATGTGTTACAAAATTTTGATTGACACCGTTTATTATAAACTTCACAGTTTTTTGCAATACCATAAGCAAATATCTGCGAAAGGGTTGATATTATGAACCCTTTATATATCGTCCACAAACTTGATATCGCTTCCAACCACTTTCTGTTATTATTGGAAATAGAAGGCTTGTATAAATTCCTATAATAATAAATATTCCAAGATGTCTCTGTGATGGGGCAGAGTTGGTGAAATTTTTATCCATTTCAGAGTTTCTCCATTCTAAAACCAACTCCAGTGATTCCAGAAACATATAATATTTATTTTTATAGGTCTGTAGCTATTTATTGCCTATACGAGTATACAAAAGTCACAAATTCGATTATTTTATTTGGGGTTAGGATTGCGTATTGTGACATGAAGATTTGGACACCATTTTCGCAAAAACAATTACGTTTTATACAGTGAGGACGTTTAGGCTGGAATAAATTGAAAATTATAGCAGAATTCTAATGAATTTCTCAATTTTTCAGTCATCAGGTAAACTACAACCATACAAATATATATTTTAAGTATTCAAATATCAGTATTACTCACCAAAAACTTTCTACTTTCCGCACTAGTGCGGTGAAGTGACTTTTTCCACACTAAAAAGTGTGCAGGAAAGAAGACTTTTCTGTACGCTAGTAGAAAATAGTATATTGAAGTATAAGTGGATATTATAGTTATTTACGTAATTAGTGGGATATGGACATTATTAACGCACGCATGTGAAGTTTGCACGACGAGGCCGTAGGCCGAGGCGTGTAATCACATGAGTGCGTTAATAATTCCTATCACACGCGTTACGTACAAAATTTCATCTACAACTGTCTGTTAGTATTATTAACAGTACCCATATCATAAAATTTTGGAAAAAATTCAATCCAACGTATTTTTAATAATTTCGACTACAAACATAAGGTACTGTCATATTTTGTAACCATAGCAACAAAGACAAACAAAGCTGTGAAAATAAAATTAATTAGCGATGTCATCAAATTGTCGTTGGATGAACAAAAATCTATGAACATGAGTTCAAGCGAAGACAATCGCCTTTCGGAAATTGAAAATGCAGCTACCAGTGTTATTTTAAACATTTAATTCTGGTATCAATATTCTTCTAGATTCTTATTACCGCACTAGTGCGGTAATGTATTCAAAAACGCACTAGTGCGGTAATATATGTCATTATGACATTCAAAATAGTGTCAAATCGTACCCGTTATATGAGAGTTGTAGATAAAAATCTTTAAAACACGCGCGATTTCTGGAGCACGACGGCAAAGCCGGAGTGCTCGAAATAGAGCAAGTGTTTTAAAGACCTGTTATCCACGAATACTTTACGCTATTTTTTTTTATTGGTGCACTTTGAAATTATAAATACTGGTCTATAACTACTACAACAACAAGAAATGGAAATCATAGATGGAAATAAGAACTAAATGTCAAATGGTTGAATCTGATGTATACCTTGCGTTGTTATGGAAATGAGAAAACCATAAACTAATTTGTATTTTGAAGGAAGTTCGACCTTATTGAGTTCTGTTAGTGTCAATAGTATTAATTTAAATACCATTTCCTAAGATTTGAATAATCGAAATATTAATATTTCAAACAATACCAACGGCACTTTGCATCTTAATTTATAAATTTGACATTGTTAAATAGTGTTCGAATGAAAGTTTTCACGTTACAAACTACTCCTGTCAGATCAATAAAAAAAATTGTCATTTAGACATGATTTAGACCATAGATTTAGACTTCGTTTTTCGAGTTGTTGATGTTGCCACGGTAACTTTAAAACACGCGCGTTTTATACGCTGAGGCGTGCTTTAAATAGGTAAAATGGTTCACCAAAAAAATAGTTATTTATTATACCAATACGTGAAGTTATACATTTGAGCACGAGCTGCGAAAATGCAAGGGACGAACGTAGCGAGTGCCTTTTTCGCAACGAGTGCGCAAAAGTACTTGACGCACAAGTGTCATACAAAATTTTATCTACGACCACGGGAAGAAAAAAATTAAAAATGTGCTCTGGAAGGGGTTGAAAAACATAAACATAGGATTTTCTATAAACAAAACTATACAGAAAAAATTCTAATTTCAGGTGGTCTGTATAACAGAAAATATTTTTCACTATGTCTGACACTTCTGTCAAATTTACTAACAGCACAAAAGTTCATACAACAAACGACTAAATTCACGGCGACTCGATAATTACGTAGCTAAAAAAGAGTGTTAAAATGATTGGTGGTTTCAACCAATAGCAATACATTATTCTAGCCATTCGGTAGGTATTAAACTGATTATTTTTTCCACTTGTCAAAATCTGACATTTTGGTGGTTTTAACCAATAGCAATACATTATTTTAGCCAATCATTCGGTATTATACTGATAATTCTGCTTGTTTATATAATAATACCTTGTTTACATTGAAACGTCAAAATTTTACTTTGAATTTCTCATTATTGACAACTAAAAGTGCTTCTAAGTTTATTGAAAAATGAACACAAACTGATTCAGTGCCATCACCCGAGAAAATATTGAACATTCAGGTAATACAACATTTTTAATTGTTGATAAAAATAATCTTCCCAAATACAACTCGCTCTTCAAATTTTATTACATAATTTTTCATTTTCATCACTCAAACTTGTTTATTTGAGGCAAAAACATTCAAACAAACCGAATTTAGATAAAATCCCTCGTTCTAACGGACTCGTGATTTTATCAATCGGTTTGTTTTCATATTTTTGCCAAATAAACAAGTTTTCGTGGAAAAGAAAAAATTATCGATTAAATTTGATAATTCTGCTTCGTCATCGATAATACCTTGTTTACATTGAAACGTTACAATTTTACTTTGAATTTGTTATTATTGACAACCAAAAGTTTATTGGAAAATGAACACAAACCGATTCAATGCCATCACCCAAGAGAATATTGAACATTTAATACAAAATTCCACTCCACAATTGATGAGAAAAATAATCTTTCCAAATACAACTCGCTCTCCAAATTTTATCACATAATATTTTATTTTCATCACTCAAACTTGTTTATTTGAGACAAAAACATTCAAGCAAACCGAATTTAGATAAAAACCCTCGTTTTGCCAAATAAACAAGTTTTCGTGGAAGATGGAAAAATTATCGATGAAATTTGAAGCACTCTTGGTATTACCTTTGATAATAATACCCTACATGTGGTGTTTTCAGTTTGGTGTTTATTTTTTATCGAAAATAAATTAATCGTCAAACTGACAACTGGATTGAAAATATCGCGAAGATTTGGTATTGCATCTAACGATTCAATGAATTTACCAATTTTTTTTTCACAACTGTAGCTTAGAATAAAATAGTTATTTTCCTAACAAGTGCGGAAAGTGATCCTTCCCCGAGCGCGACTGCAGTTGACCCGAACGACGCGAAGCGGTCAAGGGTGGGGAAGACACTTTACGCATGAGTTAGGAACATTATTTTTTCTACGACCGTATATACAAAAAAGTACACCAACCTATTTTTAAAAATTCATTTTATTCCAACATACATATACAAAACTTCAACCAAAAACTATAATTATTATTATAAATATTAATATTAGAAACACAATTTGTTGCATTCTGTAAATTACTTAAAATTGCCGGTCCAATAGAGTTATTTGGTGTTAACTGGTAAGTGGATGACGTTGATGAGGATGGCATCGGTTGCAGATTACATAAAGATGACGATGAAGGAGACGGCAACGGTTTTAAGTCATTCGTAGATGAAAGAATTTCATTTGATATAATTTTCTTATATCAAACCCGGGTGGTTTGATAGGTGTTTTACGGCACTACTTTGAAGAATGTACAAGGTTATATCAAAATATCTTCATTATTTTATATTCTCAAAAAATTAAAAGTGCAACAAAAAGCTCGAGAAGATGTTGATTTTATTTGATGGACTATTTATTCACCTGTTGTAACAATACTCACTCACTTCCGAAGTGAAAAACTATCTAATAAGGTCAAAATTTGCATAATTTTACTTTCCCGCACTAGTGCGGGAAAGTGACACTTTCAAAACTAAAATGCGTGCGGGAAAGTGGGTTAAAACGCACGGTAGTAGAAAAATGAATAATATTTGAAGAAAACTAATAAAGTTTGTATTGAAAATTATTAAACGTCATATCGACAATCAATTTTTTTCACATCTACAAAGTAAAAAAATATTTTATCGAATACTTCTCGGGTCTTGATAAAAAGGTACTCAAAATTTTGTCATAGAGAATGCTTCAAGTGTGTTGCTTAAAGATAATAGCCTGCGGCCTTGGGCTATTATCAAGCAAGACGCTTTCAGCATTCTCTATGACAAAATTATCTCGGTATTATCAAGACCCTAGGGGTATTATTACTGAAAACCCCATTCAAAAAGCATTGGTCATATACGCACGCTTTCGGGTGTTATAATGAAAGTCCCAAATAATAAATATAGTTTAAAAAAACTAAAAAAACACGCTTTTGAAGAATATCGAACTAAAAAGTTGGAAATAATTTTAAAAATAAACTTAAAACAATAGTATATATAAAAAATACTAGTATAATTGAGGGAAAAACGTGGGGTGCTCGATATACGAAAATTATGGCACAAAGCGCCCCACGCTTTTCCCTCAATTATACTAGTATTTTTTTATATACTATTGTTTCAAGTACATTTTCAAAATTATTCACAACTTTTTAGTTCGATATTCTTTGAAAGCGTGTTTTTTTAATTTTTTTTCGAACTATATCTATTTTTTATTTTTTAGTTCGATTTATTGTCCAACAGAGGGTGCACGAATGTAAAATTCTCCTTGCGACTTAGCCCGCTCAGTTAACAACAATTAAAGGGGAGTTACAAACCCACAAACATACAAACATACGATAATAAAAACGTGTTGAAAAGCGTTGTTCATTTACGCACGCTTCTCAACGTATGTATAATGTATGAATTCATACATTTTTTTTGGTTTGTGAATGATTAATTTTAAAGGTGGTCATAGTTAAAAGTTTTTATGAATGAGTTTAATTCTCAAGAACTCATTTGAACACAACAATTTTAACAATTACCCTTAAAATTGATTTAATCCATTTACTAAGAATTTATTGGCGTCAAGGAGAATGGCCCACACTTAACTATTACATAATCAACCTTTGATGAAAGACAGCTGACCTGATCCCATTGTTGTATTACCCAGTGTCGTATAGTTAGATAGATATTAGCCAGTCTCCTCTTTATTGAAGTTTCTTGAAGTGAAGCATGCTTGGATTGCGACTTGGATGAATATTCATCAAAGGTCCTTTGTACCTATATGAGTTTTTCAATTTTGTTTCGAAGGAAGTTGATTGTAGAATTTCCTCAAGCACCAAATTGGAGTTAATAAAGATAAAATTAACTTCCTTCCTCTATTCTCGTTACACGAAAACTTTTATTTGTAATTCAGTTGAAAGTTGAGTTTTTGTGTACAGTTAATCACGAACCAACTTAATCAAAACTTGATATTCATTTGGGAATATCTCAATATAATACATAGTTTATACGATACTTTCATAACACCAATATATCAGTATAATAGTATATTATACACCAGAGGTGGTGAAGACAATTATTATTGACCTAGCGAAATAAGTGGCAAGGCTTATAGATAATTTCTTCACCACCGTGGTGTATATACAATTTTTTCCAATACTAGCCAAATTTAAAACAAAAATTAAAAATAATTGTAAAACTGCCAGTTTCAGTTAGGTACCGATTTATTTCCTGGTATAACCCTATACCTACGCACCTATAGTCCGAGAAAAAATTCCATTCAATCATAATTTTGAGTGGAAGATTTGAATTTTTCAGATAGTTCACTTTAAGTCTACAAACGAAACATATACCTGTTTGGCAAGTTGGATAAATCAATATGAGTCAATTGACGAAGTGAGAGGGAAGAACACACGCACGCGCTTGCCAATAAGAAGTCGGCTTTCGATAAAAATCACCAATTATGTAATGCGGAGGGTGTGGTAATTATGATTTTCGTACAACGCTGCCAGAGCTTGAAGAAGCCCATAAAAAATTTGGAAAAGTGTTCATTCTTCAATATTGATTAATTGAAAAAATAATGTTAATAGAAAAAATCCATGGAAACACGCACAATAATGAATTAATGTTTAATCATATTGTTAATACTGTTGATAATAAAAAGTCCCTTTTCTAATTATTATCACTTTATACTTAGCACTTTAGCTTTTTCATAGATAAACGTGGCAATATCGAATGCTTTCGACTGCATTCCTTTCACGGATTCATATCCCGAAAAGGTGTTGAAAAAATTAATAAATTCGGTGTTCTCTTGATACTACGCAAAAACCGCTGGTGTTACAGAAAAAAAGCGAAAATTGTAGAGCCCCAAGTTTTACACCAGAATGGTTCGTATACCTGTAATTTTGCAAGTTTTTAGTTTATAACAAATTACTGACCATCTGGACAAAAAGTGTTATTAACGTTTTTTGTTCATAATAACATATTCCATCGATCCTCATTGGTCTTTTTCTTGCGTTTTGTAGTGGTCGGTCAACTCATTTTTCTGTGCATCTTTTTGTGGGGTGAGAAATTCAAAACATCCATTCCAAATTATGATTTTATTGACTCTTTTCTTGGACTATTATATGTATCAGTTAAAATAAAGGCCACGTATTTTCCAACCACGCAGCTATATTATTACTACCGGGTTTAAACGAGTTTCAATCACACAAAGAAAAAAAAGGTTTAATTCTTGTACCGATCGACCTTGCCCAAAACACAAGAACATAAACACACCCAACTTGGGCACTTATATTAATAGGTGAAAATGAAGGTTACACCTCGCCCATTAACATCGAATAAGTGGATTTTCTTAATTAAAAGGACAGGTACAATATCATCAGGTAGCATTCCCACAATGAATTCATATTCCAATTAGACTTTATTGCGGATGTATTCGAAAAATATTATCTATTCATAACTATAAAAGAATTAAACTAAATATTACACTGACTATTTCACTAGAGTAAATTGATAACTGACAAAATTTGAAGGTTATGAACTGGCAATTTTTTGTCTTGTCGCGGCAATTTTTTGACGTTCAATATATCAAATCTATGTGTATAAAATTCTATCACTCTGTGATAAAATTCTATATAAAATATTTGTTGATGGTTTCTAAGGAAACTAAGTTGTTTATTTATTTATTTAACTGTCTAAAAATTATTAAAACTGTTTCAAAAATTTAAATAAGTATTATTAACATGAATAATACAAGATTTGGAAATAATTCAATAAATGAAATAGAGAGTACAATTAAGCAAAGTATACCGCGAAATACAATGAAGACAAAAAAGTCTGCGTGGGAACAGTTTAGAATGTTTCTGTAATTATACGTTAGAAAAGGATACTTCTGAACAAGTTATAGCAAAAATTCTTGAAGATTATGGTTTTAACAAAAAAAAAAAGAGATGGAACTGATTACATATACTGAAGCTAGTGTGAAAACACTTTGGAATACGACTGCTCAAATGGTTCAGGAAAAATATTTTCTAGAATTTAACATCAAATTGATCCATTTAAAGAGAGTTGGTGAACACGAAGTAATTATGCTTACAGGACATTCTTCTGCCCATTCTTTGAAACCATATTTACAATTAAATGAAGAACACCATTCCCAACTTGGTAAAAGTCTTTAAGTGGTAATATTTAATATAAATATTTAATTTAAATATTTTTTTAAAAGATAATTCGAGGTCGCTGAACACGAAAATGAGAAAAAAATGTGCGCTCTCTTACCAAAAACGAGTAATGAATTTTTGAAAATGTGTTGAGATAAGCACTGCACTGGTTTTATTGACACATTATAACTTTCATAACGATCTTTTATAACTGCTACACAATATTTGTGATACACTATATTTGCTTTTTACGATATTAATCTCACACGCACATTAAAAAAACACTATTAGTCCAGTAAATAAGGGTATCAACCTTGAGAATAGGTCGGGCCGGTGTCATTTTTTTTTAATTTGTAGGTATTAATGTGTACATTAACCTCTCAAAATCTCATATATGGCGGAATGACCGCAAGACCCTGAAAATCGCCCTAAAGAGCCCAAAAATCCATTTTCCCAACTATTTTGGTCCATATCTCCCAAAATATGGCACATAGAGATTTCGGATTTGGACAGAAATGAAGATCAGATCAATGCCTACAAAAATGGTCCCCATCATTTTCGTCGTCAATTTGGTGGTTTTCGAGATAACGGGCCACAAACGCGCGCCGTATTTTTTACATCTGACCTGGATCTCGGGAGGCGCTCTCAGCTCCTTAATTTCTGAGCGGATGGACAATTTTTCTAATTACTCGGGTGAAAATGCATATTTTTTTATGATTCAAAGTTCATTTGAAAGGAGAAATCTGCATCTATAATATCTTGTCACTGGTTTTTTTTTGGGCCCCCAGAATTTTGTGAATTCCCGCCAAAGCAAAATTTTGGTCGATATTTTGACCCCCCCTATGAATCTAGTTGTATTTTGTCTATAAAAAGTATTTTGACCGAATCCTTCCGAATAATGGGACTTTGAAGGGTTTCGAAGACACTCCGGGGGATTACATAAACATTTTCTCGCGCATTCCAATAAACCACGTGTTTTCGTCAGGGCGGTTTTTCCGGATTTTCGGAGTTTTCCGAAATTTTATGGAAAATCCCGGAATTTAGGGATAATGGATCCTTTTATCGGGTTCTGATACACCTCATTCGAAAGCTTATGTTCTCCCCTTGTGAACGGTACTTTTTTTTTTCATTTCAACTCTTTTAGTTTCCCGGAAAATCTAGAGAATCTCTGCCCCCCTGAAAATCCAAGTTTTTTTTTCATGATTACTTTCTTTTTGTGGTTTGAATTTTTGAGAGTGAAAATTACACCATATTGAAGAGGACATTCTGACCTTTCCGTCAATATATATATCAAGTACTTTCACGCGTGTATATCAAAACAATTTGTTTGAAAACTTTTCCCAAATAAATTAACCAACAATTAATCTCCATTCAAACTTGCAGGCTTGCCTCCCACCGACGAAGCTACAAGGCAGCACCTATATCGCACGTATTTACAAGTGCAGCATTGGCTCGCGAACGAACTACCGCCAGAAGAATGGGGATGGAAGCATATAGGGGGTGCATCATTGCCGGTACAGACGACGAATGAGCCGGCACATCCGGACTTGTTGAAAATGATCTCTTGTCGGTGTAAAATGGGCTGTACCACGCTATGTTCATGTAAGAGAGCAGGACTGAAGTGCTCGATTATTTGTGGTTCATGTCATTCAGGCCCGTGTTCTAATTACAAGGATGAGGATGAAGATGTGATTGTATCAGCTGATCAAGCAGAGGGAGGGGCAGAAATTGGTGGAGGTGAAGATGGAGAGCTAGAGGAGCAAGAGGAAGAAACAGAAGGCATGGATGGAGAGGGGGTTGATGATGTCAGCCAGCAACATCCATCTGAGATAAATGTGTTGGAATGGTGATGGATAGATGTCTAATTGTTCATGTATGTTCCAATTCTCATATACTTTCAAAAATAAATCTTATTTTTCAAAAACTTTTTTGCCGAATTATTGAAAATGACTTGCCAAAAATTGGCAGACCTCTAGGCTACATTGCCGAAGACCTAAGAGCTCCAAGGATCAGGCCGAGAGTACAAAACAGCGTTTTCAACTCCAAAAATTTTCAGGAAACAGATAGTTATTGGGGGCACCTTCATTGCCGGGATAATTACGTGAGGAGGGAGAAAACTAGTGGCGCCATCTACGATTGACCCTCGAAGTTCAAAAAATCAAGATACGTGTATATCCAGTCCCCTTGGCACACACATTGGCTGAGAAAATGCCGTATTTTTATTTTCCAAGCATGATAATTTTCGCGACCCCTTTTTTGCAATAAATATTGGGTTAGCGAAAAAAACCATGGGGACCATTTTTGTAGGTATTGAACTGCTCGTCATTTCTATCAAAACCGCAAATCTCTAAGTGTCATATTTTGGAAGATATCGGCCAAAAACGTTTTTGGGCTCCGAGGGCCATTTTCCGGGCCTTGCGGGCATTTCTCCATATATGAGATTTTGAGAGGTGAATGTAGCCATCAATACCTGCAAATTAAAAAAAAATGGCATCGGCCCGACCTATTTTCAAGGTTTGGCCTTGTTCTGGACTACCGTTACTGGACTATATGATATTGATATATCTCTTGTTAATTCTTTTTTTTAATTCCACAATTATATATTTTGAGTTTTGACGTTCCCGTCTAATATAATAACTGACTTATAAGTTTCGTCTGTTTCCTTTTAATTGTAAAACTTTTACCTATTAGCATATTCAGCCCTCATTAGTTACTTGAAAAAAAGTTGCTGAATATCTGTAATTATTTGATTACCATCAAGTCAGTCAATTTGAGGTGGATAGATGAAAAAAGGGAAAGGGACATACATATTTATTCCCTTCCCCTTCTCGAAAAAGTATCTATTGATTTGTATTCCATAGAATGCGCGCCGGTTTGGGCTTGGGTTTTCTTGTTTTTTTTTTAGTTTTTCATTTCTTATTTTCTGATATTTTTATACATAGTTACACTTTGATCAACCTGGTTTGGGCCTGGGTTTTCTTGTTTTTTTTTGGTTTTCCATTCCTTATTTTCTGATATTCACATATTTACTTCAATATTGTTATGTTACTACTAAATTTGACAACGTTGGTGACGAGTCGGGTAAATAAGTTCTCGTGTACTGACTTCCCTTCCCCTTTTTTGGAAACATAATATGAAACAAAAATCAGTTGATATTCATGTCTATCTATATTTCATTCCCTTCTCGAAAAAGTGTCTAATAATTTTTATTCCACATGAATGCACATCGAAAATATTCAGCAACTTTTTTTCAAGTAACTAATGATGGCTGAATATGCTAGTGGGTACAAGTTTCACGGCTAAAAGGAAACAGACGAAGCTTATGTGTCACTGTCAGTCATTATATTAGAGGGAAAGTCAAAATTCAAAATATATAATTGTGGAATTGAAAAAAAATTTACAAGAGATATATATCAATATCATAGTGTTTCTTAATGTGCGTGTGAAATTAATATCGTGAAAAGCAAATATAGTGTATCACTTCCATTGTGTAGCAGTTATAACACATCATTATAAAAGTTATAATGTGTCAATAAAACCAGAGCAGTGCTCATCTCAACACATCTTCAAAAATTCATAACTCGTTTTTGGTAAGAGAGCGCACATTTTTTTTCTCATTTTTGTGTTCAGCGATCTCGAATTAACTTAAAAAAAATATTTCATCAAAATCCGCGTTGTACCACTGAACGAGATTTTTTCCCCCAACTTATAGAGAACCTTCGAGAAAATAAAAATAAAGAAAAGGAATCCTCAGTTTCTAACTTAAATTCATCACAGGTTATGATACAAAACAATACCCAAAATAATGCTACAACGTACAATTATAATAATTGTACTTTTTACATAAATAAGTAATTTTTGTTTCATAATGTTATTATTTTTTTGGCTTTGTATAATTGAAGTTTGCAATAAATGAAACGTTTAAACACTCGCCTGACGGCTCGTGGTTTTGTTAAAAATGTCATTCGCAAAATTGCCAAGCAACAAACTTTCATGACAATCGAAAAATTTTGTCGACAAAATTTTCACTCTCGTGGTATTGTATATGATAAATTAACTCCAATGTTAAAATGTCATATACCTGGAAATGTTATTGTCACTTTGACATCGATAAAAAAGGTTCATCCTTTTTTATAGCGATAAAAACTCCTCTTCCTCAATATCTAGTAAGCGGACGTCACTTTTATACAATGACAATGAGTCGCAAGTTTGGTTAGTAAAGATAATTATTGTTGTTGTTCATCCATATATTCTGTCGTTAATTCATCTTGCCAAAAAACACTCGAGCTATTCTTTTATCAGATAAATTTCTCTTCAACTCAAAGTTTTGCCAATCACTAAATTTTCTCGAAAAACTGACATTTGATAAAATTTTATCATGTCAGTTTTTCTCGTAAAATTAGTGATTGGCAAAACTGTTTCGTTGCAAAGAGAAATTTATCCGATAAAAAAGCTCTTGTGTTTTTACTGTTGATAAATTAACTCCAATAACTCCACTTTTACACAATGACAATGAGTCGCAAGTTTGGTTACTTATAATAATTTTTTCTGTAACTCACTATTTTCCAGATATTTAAGATGCAATAGTCCACTTTCACAATCTATTTACTAAAATGCCTGTTTGTAATGGCCATCTCTCCCATTGCATCAATAGTACAACTTTTTTTCAAGAAAAAACAGATTTTCCGTGAAATTTAAAAAATTGCTTGGAAATTAGGATTTTTTTGGAGAAAATCGAAATTTTCATGAAAAACTGAAAGAAAACTTTCCGCTTAAGAAATCCTAATAGGTAGGCTCATTTTGGTACCTTTGTGTCCCCCCACTAGGAGGTCCACACTTCTAAGCTTGTATCATCGGATTTGACACACCCTCCATAACAATAGTATATTATACGCCAAGGTGGTGAAGACTATTATTATTGACCGAGCACCAAGATCATAAAATGCGAGGTTCTAAATGTCTTCAACACCATGGTGTATATACAATTTTTTCCACCACTAGCCAAATTTAAGACAAAACTTGAAAGTAATTCAGAAACGCACCACGAGAAGCGTTCACTTCGTCGTTTGACTGAAAAGTACACTGTCAGTTTTCGATATATTATAAACGTACTCGTTATGTCATCAGTCATTTTTGGTTGAGCGCGAATTTTAAACTCATAGCATTTTTATTCAAATAATTTTATCTTGGTAGTTAATTTCAAGCAGCAAATATGTTAAAGACAATCTCCTAGGTATACAAAATTATGTTGCACAAGTTTTTGTTGAACTACTATCCCTGAATTCTCAAAGTATTTGAATTTGTCCATCATTGACCTCGGTTAATAATAGAAAATTATTAACCACTAATAGAGAAATTCAACTTCTCAGTTGGCTAGAAGAAGCAATAATTGTCAACTCCATAGCTAGTAGTGAGAAAAATTTAATTTACTTCAAGTGGCTGCCTTACTCAGCCCACAATTCACCTCCTTGACTGGATTATTAGTTTTCGTGCCTGAAATAGATGACAAAATAATAAAAAATACTTAAACTCGATTTTTGTTCACAAAATTTATTCCAGATAAATTAAATGATGCATTTAAAAAAATTAATTTCCTAATCTTCAATCCACAGCGACATTTCAGCTTCTACCAAAGAAAACCATCATGTATAACTCCAGAATGTCCGTAAACACCATGAGAACTGATTAGAGCTGGAGCGGCGGCATAGGTTTCGATAAGAGGAGCGGCTCGTAAAACAGGAGCAGTGTGAATAACTGGGCTTACTAAAGCGTGGTCATGAACAATAGACGAACTATGTTCACTTACTGAAGTTGGGATTGATCCAACAATTGCAGCGCTATGTACTACTGGAGTCAGTAAGCTAGGTTTTGCCAAAGCAGCGGCTAAGACGGCGAACAACACCACCAGTTTGAACATTGTTGTAAAAATAGGTCTGTGTTGTACTGTAGACTTACAAAGACTGTGATTACTCACTAGAATTCTGCTCCTTTTATCCTAAATATTCTACATGTAAGTAAGGGCGACCTTGTGTTTAAGATTCGTGTACAGATAAATAATATGAAATTTCGCGTTAGTCCACGATTTAATTTATTAATGCTTGTATATAAATAGTCCACTTTGAAGTGTCTCAAAACGAAACACCCATGTGATAATGTTTCATTTAAAATAAATGAGGTGTTTTTTTTTAATTACGCAAAAACCGTTAGTTACAGAAAAAAGGCCTAATCATTATTAATTGTGGAGCTTCAAATTTTACGTCAAAATGGTATTTACCATTTTCTCCAAATGACATAAGGGTGCCATAAGGATGCTGAGGGGTTGTTTTTCAAATTTCAAAAAATCATATGTTGTAGAAAAATTGAGATATTTGCAATTTGTTCTCCAAATTACTAGACACAGCGTGAAATTCCATTCTATACTGGAATTATTTTTTCAGTGTGTTTATAACAAAGTAACAGTAATTTGAAATTCTTAATATTGAATTAAAACTACTGTATCGCATCAATTCAATTTGTTGGTTTAAATCTTCAAAATTAAACAAATCAGTTTATAAATTAAAATGCGGTAGTGACAACTGTGATGAAATTTATATAGGTAGCACTTTTGGAAATTTTAAAACTAGAATTTTAGAATACAAACGTAGCTATGACAACCAAAAATCAGATTCCAACTACTCAAATCATTTATTAGCAAACCAACACACTTTCGATTCAAACTTTGGAATTTTGCATATAGGATCTAAATCCTTAAAATTAAATATTCTAGAAGCTCTTGAGATAAATAAAAAACAAGTATTCAAATAATCTTCTTGACGACCAAATAGATATCGACAATTCTCCCTTATTAAACCTTTTTACCTAGAAAGGTTCCGGTGAGATTGTTTTGAATGAATTTCCAGGTGAACTTGTTGAATACTTTAGTTAATTCAGTTAATTCACTCGTTTGAGAAAGCTACTGTGTTAGCGAAACGCGTCACAACTTTTTTAATGTATATTACACTGTATAATCACACTCGTGTGATTGTCGCACTCGGCTTATCCTCGTGCTTCAATATTTCCCACTCGTGTGAAAAATTACTTTCGGATGAGTAATGTACAGTATTTTTCCTACGATCACGTGATAATTTCACCAAATAATGTGTAATCAACATCATATCAATCCACAAAACACAAAATGTTACAATAGGGTACAGGCATAAATTTTGTTATTGGTGGGAATTGACGCTTTATCAGGTCTCGTAACACTTTGCATGCTTATTTTTTCAAAAAATATAAACTTTACTTTTAAAACGACTTTAAAAATCATAAAATTTGAAAGTCCGCCAAAACGCGCTTTACGTCATAAAGATGGCTGCCCCATCCTTTGACGTCATTCGATTTGTTTACGTTCTTATTCGTGTATTTGAGGTTATGTACCTATATGTCTAGGAATCAACCATAAAAACATCATTTTCCTACGACCACACATCGAAATATGGTTGGTATATATTATATAAATAAAACATAGTTTAAATCGTACTTACGATAATGCTTTAACTCCTCTTATTTCCTCTGCATTAAAGCAGCTGTTTGACTTCATAAATTCAAATAGCATAAATGATTCTACTTTGGGCAAGTTATCAGTTTGTGCTTTAACAAAACCTTCGCTAGCCATATATCTTCACTCACAAAATATTAAAGAATCGTCACTGAACACTGAACTAGTAAATAAAATATATTCTTCCGAAAGTTTCAAAATATCCTCGGAAATATCGAATATTTATGTCCACTTTCCACTTTACGTTGACTTTTAGAAATAAAAAAAGCACACGCAAACACGTGTAATGGTCTCAAACAAACATATAAATGATATTTTTACGTCGATGAAGCAATTAAGAGTTGATCAAATTACAATATAAACACAAATCTACACATAACCTAATATTGACGTATTGACATTGACAAAAGTAAACAAGCATGAAGCAAGGGATTATGTGAAATCGGTAGTGTTCGGAAATCCTCGGGTCGTGGTCGGAGACTGCAATAAAATATGAATTTTATTTTAAAATTTGGAAGTAATTTCCAATGGAAACTGGCTTATTTCCTATTATTAGTCATCTTTGATATCAACTTCACCATTATAAATTAATATCTAAGCAAAATATGAAATATGCGTGTACCCTATTAAAGTCAACATTGGTAATTGATTACAAAATTAACAATAGGTAAGTATCATTAGTAACAAAAATTCAAGTAGTTATAAGTAGGTTATTAAAATTATTAATTGGTTGGATAATTATAGAAATTGAAAGTGAAATTATTATTGTTCATCATACTTCATACATACTTATCAGAAATATCTTTCAAGTTGATTACATTTTTCGATCCCCGACAGCGTCCTAAAGTTTTTTTAATCAAGAAAATGACAAAAATTTAACTTTTCAAATCTAATTAAAAAAATTATATCATATGGACAAATGAACTTAGGAAATACACATTTGACATACACATAAATTTGCGGGGTAATTAGACTAGCACTTCAACATTCAATTTGACAGCTTTTTTTTCCGTACGCGTATGAATAAAGACCACTTTCCATAGAACTAGACAGTGCGATATAGTATGTCACTTTCCTATGTGATCGTAGGAAAATGTAGATTTTAACAAATTGAGTTGTTTCATATCATCATTTAGTATGGATCTACATCGAGTAAAAGCCTCATCTATTCAAGTTAATTATTGAACTGATACTAATGAAGCTTGCCATGCGATTTCTTTCAGCGTTGCCAAGCGACATTATTTTCGAGGACGAAAAAATATGTGACACTACAGATTCATTTAGGTGAGATTTGGTGTTGACAATTGCACATAACTCTTTCAAAAGTGAGTTGTATTTTATATGGATCAAATTGGGCTAGCCTATACGGGATCGAGAATAAATAAATGTTAGTTTAAGCTTTTTCGAAAATTCCTTCGTTATTCAGGAACCATTTTTAAATTCCAATAAGGTTTTCCTTTCACTATCGCCTTTGCTTTACTAGCATATTCCCATTTTTTTTTTCAAAATAAAAAACATACAAGAGGACATTGGATAACGTGAACATTGGATAACATCAGCCATCATCTTCTTCTTCTTTGGATTTGGTCGTAAAATCAATCTCCACCGCATTTATGCCAAAATAGCAGAACAAAATTGAAATTGAATGGAGAAGCAGACGAGCAAGTGAAAAAATTGTCAATATTCAATTTCCTATGTGCCTATGTGTCCCACGACGATTAAGACAAGTAATATATCAGAATTGGGCAGTAGTAGATAATTATAATTTTGGGGGTGTAAACTAGAGCAAATATTGCATCTTTTCTTGTTATTGTGTTACCCAATGAGTTATTTGTTTTTGG
>CAJUYG010000265.1:197078-210370 GCA_910591675.1 Galerucella calmariensis | reverse complement strand
TTAGACGAACAATCCTTTTTTGAGAAGTAAAAATCCTTGAGGCATTTACCGCACCCCCCACAGAATGAGATTATAGGAAATATGGGAGTATACTACAGTAGAAAAAATTGACCTTTACCCTGACGTCATACCTACTAACCTCGCGAAATCAATCAATGAGTCAAAAATGGCTACAATTACTTTGTCGTGTGCGTAAATACGTTGACTGCTTGTTTATCTTGTTCAGCCACCGTCTAAGAAGTGAGGTTAAGTTGGAAATATTCATTAAATGCGAAACAGAAAATTCTGTTCTTATCGTGGAATAAAAATAATTAATTAGAGGTCTTGAAAAAAACCGATTTTATAGAATTTATCTGAATGCAAATATGGAACGATTTGAACAAAACTCAATGTATTAAAATAATGACAGTTGTCATAAGAGGTCAAAATAAATTCTTATGAATACAACCGATTAATCGTTTTTGGTGCTATCTCTTTTCAACATTTGGAAGTAATAATTAGAGTTACATCAGAACGTATGTCATTGCTTGAAAGACAAGTGTACGTATTTTGTATGATGTATTTTTACTGTCAGTAGAAAAGGATGAGGTATATAAAGTTTGTGTTTACTACTGTTCATTGTTAGTGACGTCAGGGTAAAGGTCAATTTTTTCTACTGTATTGCATAATAAACATTGATCAATTGACTAGTTGTAAATATATTTTTTAGCTGTAATATTGCAAAGTAACTGCTATTTAATTTTTTACAAATGTGGTTGATATTGGTATCCCAGCTCATATATGTAATTGTATGCTTTCTATTTTGGTTGGGGTCATTCGATAATTTCCATTAGTAGAAAACATTGACTGATTAACTGAAATATGTCATAAGGAAAAATATTTGAATAGCAAATTTCAGCTTGAGTTAAAGTGGTGGCCGCGATCTATAGATTTGTGATCATAACTACTAGGAAAAATAAGAAAATAAGAAAACATTTTCCAATATTTCTAAAATATTTATTGAAAATCGTTAATAAATATCATTCTGTACAAGACTCCATCACTGTTTCATCAGTCCTCTTATTTACCAACCGTGTCCGTATGACCAAGGAGCAGCGTAAGTAGCAACAACAGGTCTGCTGACAATATCGCTTCTGTAGCTGTGACTTACTGCAGCAGGAACGGCAATCGGTTCAGCTATATATTTCTGTACAACAGGAGTAGCAACAATGGGTTTGCTGATTATGTCACTTCTGTAGCTGTGACTTACTGCTGCAGGAAGGGCAACTGGAGCTACATACTTCTGCACAACAGGAGCAGCTACAAACTTTTGTACAACAGGAGAGGAATATGCTACGACGGCAGGTTCACTTATAATGTCTTTTCTGTATGTGTGGCTCACAGCAGAAGGAACTGCAGCAATTACGGGAGAACTGTAAGTTTGCACAATTGGACTTTCTACCCACACACCGCTTGGCTTAGCTACGGCAATAGCTACGAAAGCGAACAACACCACCAATTTGAACATTTTTGTAAAAAAGGTCTGTGTTGTGTTAGTACTAAAACTGACTGACGAATACTGATAGAATTAACTATTCTCTTGCTGTTTTTATACTTATTTGAGGCGGATATTATGAGAAATATTTCAATAAATTCTGTTATAATTTTTGGAGTTGACCCTGAATGAAGGTGAATAACTAGTGCACTACATTCTTTTGTTGTTGACTTAATATTTGCATACATTCGTGTGCAATAGCTCCAGTTTTGTAATTTGAATTCATTAAAAAGTAGTCTGGCTCATATCCAACATTTAACTTTATTTTCGATTTCAAGAACTATAAGAAAATCTTGAGATGGTTAAACTGCTTTTGTTTGTTCAGTTCATTCATTCATTCATTCATTCATTAATTCATTCATACATACATCCCAGGCATTGGATCTGAATTTTTGTACCATTACCCATGTTATCTACTTCTATTCCATGAGGGGGTAGTTTTTTATCAAATTACGTACTCTGTAGTGAGAGCTGCTGTGGTCTCGTGGTCCGCACAAATGGCGATCCCTGAAATAGGTCCTTTCATAAATAGCCACTCGTCAAATTCGGTGGCTGGATGGTTACTGACGACATAATTCGTCAGCGGCTAATTTTAAATTGCGACATGTGACCTTTCACACTGCACTGGGATGATTTGACAAGCTACTAAGTCAAATCATAGGCGGAGGAGTGGAAGAATTACCATCGAGCGTACAGTGCATCTGTGCCAACCCAACAGCCCCTTCTTAAGAGCTGTGGTTGAGCATTACCATGTACCATGTTGTTTTTCAAAATCGAAATTGGTTGTTTTAGGATGTGAGAAATAAAATAATATTTTTCAGACCTACATTAGATGGACCGAATTTGAAGCGGGTCAGAACATAAATAATCCTCAATTACGAATATTAGATTTATTTTTAAAACGGATTTTTAGCTAACCCTGAAGCTTTTGAGAAATGATTTCATGCATCTCTTTGTGCTTTGTCTCCCAGATAGAAGCATTTTGGACCAATTATAATTATCGTTTCTTCAATCCACCTGAGGAAATAAAAACTTTATTGCTTTTTTAAGCGGCTCCTGGGGAGGGGGGGTGATTACCCCATTTACCACCTCTCCTATGCAATTGAACTGGAATAAACCAAAGGTGACCTGGTGACCTAGAGGTGACCAATATTTTTTTGTTAATACAATCTTTGCGAAGTCGCGTAATAATCACAAGACAAGTCAATAACTGACAAAACGATAGTAAGCAGCCTAAAGGAGATTTCTTCAAATCCTGAGCATCCTGCTAGAAAGGGAGAAAAGTTGTAAGTTATTGGTTATGGATAAATTCAAATTTTTTAAAACAAATACATTAAAGTGCGATAAGATACGTTAAAGATGTGTGAACCGCGAATGAAGTGCAAAAATGAATAGTTTAGAAGATGGACTTACCGTCGTTGGGAGTAAGATTAATCATAACTATCAACATAACATAACAAAAAAATAAGTAGAGAGGCTCTGGGAAGCCTAAAAAGCTCTGGGTAGCCTAAAAAGCAAAGCTATAGATATTAAAACAGATCAAAATTAACTTTTTGTGCTCCGTGAATTCGATTTAAATGGATGGTGATTTTGAATATTGTACCAAACAATATGTATACGGTAAACGTTTAAAAAATGGCTATTATGTATCTGTATTCTGTGCTTTCATACTTAGAAAAATTACTGATATCTACGTTCTATTCAAGTTCAACTATTGTCAAAAGTTGTTATGTTGTCGATTCGACGGATTCTGATGATTATATAATATATGTTTGAATACAGGATGTTGTAGATTTATTGAAACGCTTAATTAAATCTTGAACATGTCATTGTATTTTAGATACGACATTGTTATTTAATGTTATTAAATGTTTCTAGAATAGATATTTACCCACTTGCTTGGGATAAATAATCACTATTCAGTTGATTTGAATTATTTTTTATTTTTCACCTGTTACGAAATCATGCAACGAATTATAGCGGCTATTTTGGCCCAACTGAATGAGCCAAAAGGGATAAAAAGGCTTTAGTTATCAAATTCTATTGATTATTGTTCACAGAGTTTTCCACAACCCATTTATTTTAACATTGGAATCAATATACGTATTACCAGATCCAAACCGTTACAGCATACAGCATAATATATGACAGATGGAATATAAACTACAACAAAATTTGTTATTGTTAGTTTGGAGCATTGTTATATCATGGATATTGTTAATCTTCTTCCCATCTAATTTGAATATTATAACCAAAGCAAAGCATAAATTCGTAATTTATTAGGCAATAATTTAAGTGTAAGACATTTATCCAAAAACAGTCAATAGATAACGATCAAGAAAATGAATAAATAAAATAAGATATGCATATTTTGGTCTGTGAGTAATATATCATGTATTAATTACAAACCCGAACAGTAATAAACTGAATTTGTTTATGTATATTGATATTGTTGACCAAAACAATATTTCAATAATTAGGTACTACTTTAACACTTCCGTGTTAAATCTTGTAATATATTAAAACGTAATTAAAAAAGTATGTTGAAAATTATGCCATTAACATAATTCCAGTGACAAGATATTACCTTGTTCATAACGTTGAAACAACCAAATAAAAACTACCAAAGAAAAAAGAAGCTTTATGAAAACAACATAAAAACTATTGTCAACATTGTCAAGAGACAAAAGTTTCTACCTTTAGTTTTGTTACTTATTGTTCTGGAATTGGTTATTTATACCAGAAATTCAAACGGTGAGAATATATGGCCCTTTCATGCTGGAAAGAATCACTGATTTTTTGCTTCTTCAAAGTTGTCACCATGGAAATAAAAAACGCAAGACTTTCTACGAGCTGTATATTTCCAATACAGTTAATAAATCCGGTGAAACTATATTAATTTCATTTCAATAGCTCATCTATGAACAGTCCCAGAATTTATCGAGTACAGTTATTATTCTTTTTAATAATATACCACACCACATAAATCCAGAAATGACAACGAAAAACTTACCGGTAACGGGAAATCGAAAAATGACACGTTTTTTTATCAAATTTTCCAGATTTGTTGAGGCTTACATTGAATGCAGATAGTATAATCTGCTTTTTGGAAGAAATTTAAACTTGTCTCTCATTGTCTACTATTGATTTCCCATTATCATCCCTGTTTCCCAATTATTAAGTTGAGTTTGAAACCACGATTTTAACACCATGAATAGAATAATTCATCAAACATTTTGAGTTCATTGCCTACAATCAGAAGAAAAGTTTCACTTTCACCGTGATTTCATAAAACCATACAATGATTTTTTTCATAAATCAAGGTTTTTTTTCATAAATCAAGGTTTTTTTTAGCAAAAGACGATACAGATATGTAGATGTAGATGACTATTTTAATGATGACTTGTTTTAATTCAAATGAAAAATTCCTGGAAAAAGCATTCCAATTATCACTGCATCATTTATATGCTAGTTTTATATATTTTCCTTACACCAATATTGTGTATTCCATTCACATAATGAATGAATCATCATGAACTTCATTTATTCTATCAATTACTTCATCTTCGCCATAAATGTAACTAATATTTTATGGTAACTAAAATAAGTAAACAATAACCTACATCTCATTTTTCTCAATGTTTCTAGACCTAAACCTTATCGTTAGTATGGTTAAAATAATACCCTTCTTGGTGTGCGTCATCGGTTGTTAATGTCCTTTTAACACATTACGTAGAAATAAATGGAAAAAAAGGCAGGTCTGTGATTAATCCTAATCAAAATATCACAATAATGAACCGTTTAAATGTATTACAAACGTTAAACCTAATCTTTGACATACAAAAATTTTATTGGTTGATGTTTAGATTACGCTCAAGTTCAACCTATCAATCGAGACTTTAAAATACTATGAAGGCGATACTTTCGTAGCGGCAATGTGTCTTACGTCTTTTTCTTCTGTCACACTGACAGTTCTTGACAGGTCTGTACTTTGTTGTTTACGGTCAATTATGATTTATGAAAAGTGAATATTAATCTCATTGTTTTATTTATATGAATAATACAAAAATATGCATGAATACACGGAAAAACATCAGTATTTTGAAAGTTCTCAAGTATTTTCAGTTAGAAAAAGAAGCTGGTAATTATTAATTCCATAGCCTTTTCGAATTTGGCTGATCTCGATCCTGATGATTTCATTTATCAAATTTAAGGTTATCTATATGTCAAAACAGCAAATAAAATAAACGACAAGCCGAAAACCCGGATACACGTCCCAATCGATGACGCACACCAAGAAGAGGGTATTATTTTAACCATATAGTTTAGCATAGGTTAGGCCTTCCTAGTATTTTAACCTCGCGATTGATAGGTTGCGATTGCGCGTAATCAAAACATCAACCAATCAAATTTTTGTAAGTCAAATATTAGGGTTAATGTTTGTAATACATTTAAACGGTTCATTATTGTGATATTTTGATTAGGATTAATCACAGACCTGTCTTCTTTTCCATTACTTCCTACGTAATGTGTTAGAAGGACATTAACAATCGATGACGCACACCAAGAAGGGTATTATTTCAACCATAGTATTATATCTCGTGGTTGATATATTTCTACATTTTCCTTTCAAGATTCAATACTCTTCTCATATATTCAATAAGTGGAGCAGATTCCTCTCTTGTCTACTATTAGTTTCCGATTATCATTCTCATTTTCCTAATATTAGAGTAGGATTTAAAATGCAGTTTCAATACCTTAGTGGATTAATTTTTCGAAAATTTTCAGTTAATTGAAAACAATACGAAAAAAGTTTCACTTGTATCGTGGTTCCATAAAACCACACAATGTGTTGTGTTTACGAATTAATAGGACATATTATTATATTGAGGATTATTTATATAAAAATGTCACAATACATACTTCTACTACACGATCAGCTGATGCCGGCCATGGGCACCGCCAATTTAGCCTTGCGCCTTCCACTTTACTGCACTTTACCCCTACTCTGCGGCCAGCTATAACGCGATAGATAAACGAAAAATTTTGTGGCGATGTAATAAAAGCTTCAGTTTAATAATTTTTAATATTCTTTGAATCTAAAAACAATTTGGCATCTATTTGTTCAAAATATCAGTCATAAAAATTACCATGGATGTATGGATGCAGTATATGCAGCTACTAAGGGACTCCTTAATGCATCGAATCTGGCGTTATAACTTGTAGCAACAGGAGTTATCAACTTCTGTAAAACTGGTGCGGCTACCACAGGTGGACTGATAATTTTCTGAGCAACAGGAAAACTGCTGTAGGCAACCAGAGGCCTACTCACGAGGTCCGCTCTATAACTGTAACTCGTAGCTGCAGGAACCGCAGCTACCAACGGAGCATTGTATACTAAGCCACTAGGTTCAGCTGCACAAACAACTAAGATGACTGATAGTACTACGAATTTAAACATTTTCTTTGCTGTTATTTGATGTATTAACATTTAAGTTGTTACTGACAATCGAGGAGTATTGTATTCTTTTATATTAGTAGAATGTGTGTTGCAGAAACTTCATGACTTCAATATTGATTATGATTTTGTAAATTTTTCCCGATTACATTTTTCCCAAGGATCACCAATTAGTAATTCGTACGTACGTAGTGAATTGTTAATTCAAAATAATTTAATTGAGGCCAACAAAAAAATTGTATAGGGTAGAGTGAGTAAGAGAATAGATAGGTAATGTGATATGATCTGTATCTGCGTAGAGTAGGGAGGGTGAGTGTAGAATTACAGCACTTAGGCCACATGTGACCCATTGTACATTCTCCCGAGCTGTTGTCCTCCTATGTCATCGTCCATCCTGTCCTTCTCAGGAAGGTGTACAGGTCACTAGGAGATATCTCCTTTATATCGGCAGGTGTAGGCCAAGACTCACCCAACACACACTCTCTTATTGACGATAGCTTCGGACACTCGCATAAGATATGCCTGACAGTTTCATCTTACTGCTCTAACATTCTGTATAGAGGTGTTTCCACTAGCCCCATAGTATAGAGGTGTTTCCTTAGTTGACAGTGGCCAGTCAAAAATCATACTGTTAAACGAAATTTTTTCCTGGTCCTCGTCAAATATTTCTTCGACGCCAGTTTCTCAGGGTCGCCCAGGGTGATCCTAGCAAGACTGCATCCTTTGATTCCATCCCATCTCTTAAGGGATTGAGCATGGGTGTAATGTTTGGCTAGTTCGGCTAGTTCCAAGTGGTTGGCAGAATCGGAAGATCATTGGACAACAAAGAGTCCACCCAGGGAATATTTATAGATATTGAGGGAGCGTTTGATAAAACAACCTTCCCAACAATTACCCATCAACTCAATGTAATATGATATTAATTATAAAAATATAATTTTTTTTCAACAAATGGAAGTCAGAACTTGGCATCATATGGAAAAAATTTTTATTGTTAGTTTCATGGTAAAAACTTATATTTTATGAAAAAAAAACTCCGGATCGGAAAGGTCGAATAATAGCTTTATTCAGAGTAAATTAAATTAATCATTTCAACACTCATTACGAGGAAATGCTGAATCTTTGAAAGCTTCAACTTTAAGGAGTAGATTCTTAATAATGAAAAGTTGACTGGTAATTGAAGACATTACTAAATTGCCAAAAACTATTGCATTTCTCAAACGACGAAGTGTTGGCTTCCCAAGAAAAAAATCAAAAGTACCTATTAAATGCAGACCAAGTTGCCAAATGCATCAGATGAGAGTGGCTATCAACTTAATTAATTTTAATATTCGGTATTTTTGGGGCATGCTGAAGAGAGGACCCAATCTTCAACTTTGGAAGTCGTCGAAGAGATGGCAAAACTCACAGGTCAAGAAGCTTCACAAGGACGTACATTTGACTCATGCACTTTGTATCGTGAATATATCTATTCAATACCTAAAAACATGAATGGTAGAAGACTAGGTATTCATTGCATTTCGCAATTACAGATGTTATGCCCAACATGAAGGTTTTGTCATACTATAACTGCTATACTTAGAAGATGAGGATTTGCTTAATCCAAAACGACAAGGTGGTTAGCGTTGCAGGACTGTAGCTGAAGGTTATATCGAAGAAAAGGTAAGCTAGAAAATTGAAATTACCCATAAATTGTAATTGTAATCATCTAATAGTAAAAAGTAAGACATTGTAGTTTACTAGAATAATACCCCATCCACCTCAACAACAATTCCACAAAACGAGTGCCAATCATAATGTTTGCTTAAAAAAAACTTTTTATTTGAGAAAATTTTGTTCTAGTTTTTGTCATGTCTACGTTGAAAGATACACCTAATGATATTTCATTTGTGCCCCAGTGCCTTGTGGGTGGAAACTTTCAAATTGACTGCATATACATACATTCTAGGTTTCGGCATTCGAGCTGCACTATCATGATGACTAAAAGAACAAAGAAAGCGATGTTAACGATGATTCCAATTCTGAAGAAAGAATAAATCCTAGCAACACCTCTTTTACGAACTTTATAGTCGTGAAACAAAGACTAATAATTGTAAAAAAAACAATCCATCCACTTCGTACAATATTTCCACTCTCTCCTATTCAAATGAAATGTCGCCCAATTTCATATAAACTTTGTATGAATAACAATTGAAATTTCTCAACTAATTACAACTGTACAAGTCGAATTACACCATTTTTGTAATATATTCCAAATATCTCAAGGTTTAAGACATCTATTAGACATTCTTGGGTTCTGTGCTGCAGAAAATGAGATAAAATTATATTAACGTGCGTTGAGTGTCACCTACGATGAGGTAAATGGCTCGTGTCAAGAATAACGTGTGTTTTGTTTTTAATGCTTCCAAATACATACAACGTTGCGAAATTTAGATAATAAGTTTCTGAGCAGGTACAAGGAAATTTTTTTGCAATTTGGTCAAGGTAATTTTTGTGAAACAAGGAATAATATATTTTATAGCAATTATGTATAAATTTCACAAGCCTATTCATGGAAATTGGCCATTGGATTTTCAAAAACAGCGACGCCCACTTAGACTTTTCTCAAAAATAACAAAAGATATAGTTAAGTATGAAATTTTGTATTAGGAACGTCTTCGGCCATGTATATTCTCACAATAAAAAGGTCGCGGTGGAATAGTCCCATTGGATCATCAAATACTAAACCTTATCTTGGCTTGCAGATATCATAAGATTACCTACTCCAGGTAATAGGTATAAAGGAGCTTATAGTCACTGAGACTTCACTCATGAACCAAGTAGAAGTGACATGACATATTTTAGGCATCAGTGAATGTCATCCCAATATATATATACAGGGTGGGGCAATCTTCTGACATCGGAGGATTACCTCGTTGTGGTGAGAGATAGAACTTAATAATTTTGTGTGAACTAATACAGTTACTGAGGGCACATTTTGAAAAGACTTTCGATTCTACAGGGTGTTCCAAAACCACGTAGCAGTACAAACATACATTTTTTTAAAAGGAACGTACTGTATTTTGTTCAAGAATCGGAAAGATCTCACCGAGAGTGTTACAAAAATATAGCACTCTAATATATTATAAGGGTGTTTTACAGAGATATGGCCAATTATTAGCAAAAAAGACCTCCTCTTTAACACTCTGCAAAACAGTAAATTATAATAAATCAACAGGTCTTTGTATTCAGATGTCATACACATAACATTGGCTGTGCTCAGTATTAATTACTTTTTTTTATCTGTGGCTTCTTTAATACAGGGTGTATCAGAACGCAAATCAAGCAATATCTCAAAATTTTTAAATGAATCACCCTATAAGTCTTTTTACAATTTGTTAGTACAATTAATAAACTTTCCAACGATGTAGTTCACTTGGGGCATAAGTTAATGGAAAATCGTAGATATTTTATCATAATGATCAACAAGTATTTCACGTACACAAATTAAATGGTATTACATTTTTACATGCAACCTCTTGTAAATTTTAACATATCTAAGGCATACATTTTAATCGTAATTCTGGATGCATCTACAATATCTAATCGATGCAATAAAATGTTTGCTAATACCGTAGGTACCTGGAATTACCGAAAATTTCATATCCATTCATGTTTCACTTTCAAGAATTGTTATCATAGGCTTGTTTGAGAATGGTTGAAACATAATCAAGCCATATTTTTGATTATATCAAGTGGGCTACTATCAAAATAGTATCTACTAAGAAATGTCAAAAAAATATTGCTGTATTCTTCGTTTGTGTTGTGGAAGTTGATTCAATTACAATAATTAACTTGTGGTTCAAACAAGATGGAGCATCTGTATATCACGTTCGTTGTGTACGTCGGTGGTTAAACAGACATTTCACCGACAGGTGGATAGAACGTGGTGAACCAATTTCGTGGCCTCCTCTATCTCCAGATCTAACACCGATGGATTCCTTTTTATGGGGATACATCAGGCAACTTGTTATCAAACGGAACCTACCACCAAAGAAGACGTGAAAGAAAGGATTCGTAACGAATTTTCCACAATAACTCCAGCTATGTTGGAAAGAGTAAGATCCTCGTTTTTGAAAAGAATTGTAGGGAAGTGAATGGTCGCCATTTTGAATACTAATACTCCTATACTTTTTATAGAATGTCAATGTACATTTATGTAAATGTGAGTGTTCTTATAATGTTTGTTTTCAAAATTGTTAGTTTTTCAAAAAAGTTGGAAAATAAAATACAAGCTTGCATTGTACATACCTAAGATATACTGTTTGTGCTGAATAATTATTTCGTAAAGACTACAGGTCGACGGCAATGTTTGTACGTAAAATACTTGTTTTTGACCATTATCATAAAATATCTACGATTTTCCATTAACTCATGCCCTAAGTGTACTACATCGTTGGAAAGTTTATCAATTGTACTAACAAATTGTAAAAAGACTTATAGGGTGATTCATTTAAAAATTTTGAGATACTGCTTGATTTGCGTTCTGATTCACCCTGTATTAAAGAAGCCACAGATAAAAAAAGTAATTAATACTGAGCACAGCCAATGATATGTGTATGACATCTGAATACAAAGACCTTTTGATTTATTATAATTTACTGTTTTGCAGAGTGTTAAAGAGGAGGTCTTTTTTGCTAATAATTGGCCATATCTTTGTAAAACACCCTTATAATATATTAGAGTGCTATATTTTTGTAACGCTCTCGGTGAGATCTTTTCGATTCTTAAACAAAAGATAGTACGTTCCATTTAAAAAAATGTAAGTTTGTGTTGCTACGTGGTTTTGGAACACCCTGTAGAATCGAAAGTATTTTCAAAATGTGCCCTCAGTAACTGTATTAGCTCACAAAAAACTATGAAGTTCTATCTCTCACCACAACAATGTAATCCTCCGATGTCAGAAGATTGC
Source organism: Galerucella calmariensis (assembly GCA_910591675.1). Taxonomy (NCBI): domain Eukaryota; kingdom Metazoa; phylum Arthropoda; class Insecta; order Coleoptera; family Chrysomelidae; genus Galerucella; species Galerucella calmariensis. The sequence goes on along the minus strand of CAJUYG010000265.1, from coordinate 198,427 downwards.
CCCACCCTGTATACCTATAAATACATACCTACATAATCTTGACATTTTTGTTATTTGAAAATTCACAATTAATGGTTTTTCTCAAATATCTCGGGAATGATTAAATATTTAATATAGAAATAAGAGTCTGGTCTGAAATTGAGTACAAATTTTGTACCGAAGGTAGGGTTGATACATGTGATTCCCTGTTCAACATCATATGTATATGCGTGTACTGCGACCTTGCTGTTCTATGACGTCACCACAATAGATAATTTCGACCTGGCGTTTTCGCGAGTGTTTAAATATTATGAATTTCCAACCCTTCTAGCTCCTTTAAATTCAGGAATTAGAAGAAATCCCTGGGTGGTTGATCTATTAGCTATGTCTAGATCAGTCTTTCCCAACGTGGGCGATAACGCCCCCTTGTGGGCGCTGCAGGCCTAAAGGGGGGCGGTAAGAGACCCAGAAAAAAAAGGGGGCGTTGTGTAGGGCTTTGGGATCGATTTATAATTTCATCTACCTAGCTAGGAAGACTCTTAGACACCGACTGAGCTCTCGACTACATCTTGTGAACATCAACTAATATTAATTAAGATATAGCTCAAACTCGGTTCGATATAATAGACCGCGGGCAATCATGTTTTAACAAGTTTTTGTTAAATAATCCGATTTGTACATTCCTGTATCAATCGGCTGGTTCTATAATACTTGTTCTTGCTTGTCGAGTACGATTGGTCGTCGAATGAGATAAACGAGTTTATGCACGTTTGTCTTATTCCTGTTGGTGCATGCTGCTACTGCTGCTTATGCAATCCTATATAAACGACGTAAATTTATTTTATTTTCATTTGCGGTTTCGCGCATAATAGATAAGCAGTACTTGATTTCAACACTTACGTATATCTCAAAACAAAACAATGTCGGAAGTAAAAAAGGAGAGACGGCAATACTCTGAGGAATATATTAAATTCGGATTTATTGAAAATCCCACAAACCCGTCGTCGCCTTTGTGTCTTCTATGTCTAAAAACATTTTCGAACGAAGCAATGAAGCCTTCAAGACTGCAAGATCATTTGAAGAAAATACATCCAGATAAGAAAGGCAAGAATGTAGCATATTTTCAAGACCTAGAGAAGAAGCATAATACTCAGCCAAGTGAATCAAAACTATTTTCGGCGGCTGCTAAGCAAGATGACGACGGACTTCGAGGTTCGTACAATATCTTTCTGTTAATTGCTCAAAAATGCAAACCACACAACATCGGAGAAGAGTTAATTTTGCCAGCAATAAAGGAAGTAATAATTACTGTGCTTCATAAACCGGCCGCAGATATTATCCGAAAAATTCCTTTGAGTAATAATTCTGTG
>CAJUYG010000265.1:160626-192078 GCA_910591675.1 Galerucella calmariensis | reverse complement strand
GACCGAAAATAGAGGGTGATGAATTTGGAAAACCAAAGTTCCTAATAATATAAGATAAACGGCAAACTTGGCAACATTGCAAACATCCAATCTAGAATCAACGTATCCCAAAATAGGTGCAGTCCAAATTTTGTACAATTAGAACTGGCAGTTTATGAGATAATTGGTCGTTTCCAGACTTTTGGGCCACTTTGTATAAAGAATTATCTTGAAGCTACGCATTGTCGAAAACTCATATGGTACATTTGCTCTCCTTTTCCAAAATTCATGCTCTTATTACTTTTTCAAGGTACCATTTATTCTGCTCCAATTTTCCAAATTTCTTTATCTGTTTAGTAAGTCCAAGATCAGGTGAAGCTTCGCCGAACCTCGATTGATAATAAATACCAGAAAACGTTATTTTTCATCACTTCATCTTCATCACACAATTCAAATATAACGAGTACATCAGATACATTTTTTATCGATAACGATCGATATTATATGGAGCGGCAAGGATAGGAGAATTAATAAGATGTTCTATGTATAATACAATATTAGTATATTATACACCAAGGTGGTGCAGACTATTATATTATTGACAGCGCGGAATAAGGTGCGAGGTTTATAAATGTCTTCAACACCATGGTGTATATACAATTTTTCCCACTACTAGCCAAATTTAAGACAAAAATTAAAAATAATTCACAAACGCACCACGAGAAGCGTTTACTCCGTCGTCTAACTGACAAGTTCACTGTCAGTTTTCGATATACGGTATCTGCCAAAATAAACAGTACCGAAACAGAGAGTGGTGTGGAGTTGTTTATGTAATATGGATTGGTCATATTTGACTTAATTGTCATTAGTTGATATATTAATAGTACGCTGCAGTTAAATTTGATTTAAAAATGTGTCAATAAAATATCAACAAAAATTTAATAAAGCAGCTCCTAGTAAAAGTGTGATGTTAGCTGTTGTTGAAAAATTTCACAAAATATTTCACTCGGAAAATCCGCCGGCGAATATTGCCGAACTACGGGAAAGAATACAAAAAATTTTTCGGCAGTTACATCAACCACCTTTTATAAATATGTTTATTGACTTACAAAATCGATATGAAGCTTGTTTGCGTCGAAATGGTGAACATTTTGAACACTTACATCACAGAAATTAAAAATTAATTTCGGTACTGTTTATCTTGGCGGATACTGTATTATGAACGAGCTCGTTATGTCATCATCAGTCATTTTTGGTTAGGCGCGAATTTCAAACTAATGGCATTTTTAATCAAATAATTTCATCTCGATAGGTAATTTCAAGCAGCAAATATGCTACAGAGAATCTCCTGATGGGTATACAAAATTATGTTGCACAAGTTTTTGTTGAACTACTATTCCAGAATTTTCAAAATATTTGAATTTGTCCATTATTGACTTAGGTTAATAATAGAGAGAATTCCACACATGTGTTTTTAACCAATCAGAACGTGTATTTCTAACAGATCACCATGGCAATGGATGAATTTTAGTGGAAATTTTTTCCTCCTGGGTACCCAACAGCGAATTATACTGGAAATTTTTTTGACGTTTATAATGACAAAATATTTTGTTTTACAATCTAATTTTTATTTGTTCACATGATAATTTTGAATTTCAACTACAATCTTAGATGTTTTCTAAATTCTTTGGACCATTATGATTAATGTTTATATTAAAAACGCAATTATTATATACCTACTACGGCAGGTTGATGAAGATGAAAATTGATGTTGTTGGAAATAAACACAATTATCCCTCGTCTTCGAATCGAGATAATTTTCAAAATATTCATGAGCTCGAAAAAATTACTGGAAATAAAATTTGACCTCTAGTGGTATTACTAGTGAAAATTATTAACCACTAATAAAAAAATTCAATTTCTCAGTTGGTTAGAAGAAGCAATAATTGTCATAGTCACAGCTAGTAGTGGAAAAAACAATTTATATATGATCGCCATCGCTATAAACCTTAAATACACAATAAAGTATTATCTCGGAATGTTACAATCACCATTATTTTTCTAACTCTCTCACCTTGTGATTTAAACCCCAATCCACCGTCACCAATTCTTTAAACAACTTCTGTTTGACTTCACTCCAGCCTATTATAACGTGCAAATACGAAAATGGGTCAACTCCGCACCCGGCATAGAGGGATTTTCCACGGCGTGATAAGCTGTTGTAGATTATAGAACGATAAAATGATGCCAACCTGGGGAGAGAACTTGCATCTAGATATACCTCTATTTATGTAATCCATACGATGAAATCAGCGCAAAAACATTCCCGGTAACCGTGACGTGAATTCCATTTATGTGTTAGATGGGTATTAAGAACAATTTGTTCGGTGTTGGGATGAATGTATTCCACCGTTCACATTGTTTCACGAATATATTAACATATATATTAGTCTTTACAAATTTACGATTGTTTAGTTCTTAAATATTAACAATAAACAAACAGAAATGTTCAGCCTTATTAATTAATAAAATCTAGATTATTCTGACTTAAAAACCAAATTATTCAAAAGCATATTGTAACGGGTTGATATCTTTAGTTAAATAATCAACAAATTACGAAAATTAATAACAACTAAAATTGAACTACAACAATAAGAAAACTATTTCAAATACTCATAAGCAATTATATCAAACGTAGATTCACCGTCACGTAGCCGTAGCGCTTGGTCCAAATCGGCTGCTGTGGCTTTGCTTGCTTTTCTACCCTGCCGTTGTCTGAAGGTATAGGATCTAGTCAGATCTCTGTCGGTGTAGCACTCGCGTCCTTATTGCGCGCCATCTATGCGCAGGGCGCAGGGCTATGAGATGTCCTCCGTGTAATGATGGTTGCAAACTAGACTGGGGTACATTGCGTCGCATATACGAGTATATATGACCGCTACAATATCAATAAATACATTTAACATCATTTTAACACTAGAATAATACTAAATCCTCAGTTATCAGTTTGGGTATGTTTCACACAATGTTTAAGTTAACCTAACCTTTTTTGGTCAAATGTCAGTTTGATCAATTGTCCGCGAAGCGCAAGGATTATTCTGTCAAACTGACACGAAGAAATTTTACAAAGAGAAATAAGAGTGAATAATATAGCCGTTCACTTATTTTACATTGTTGTCATGTTTATCTTATAAAAACATATTTTTTGTTAGATGTTTCCAAGTAATGGGAAAAGTAGAATTCGATAGATGGCGCTCTGAAATGTCAATGTCATCTTAGCAACGAGTAAAACAAATCAGCTGCCGTATAAGTACTTTGATATTTAAGTGGTTTTATTTCGCTGTTTTAGTTATTTTCAGTGTGTGTTTTGTAAAACTTTTTCTTTTTCTTTGATTGTGCTTTAGTATTTTGTGTTGTTAAAACAAATTTTGACTCCTAACCTCCTAACATTTTTATTTTTGGAGTAATAGGTAGGTTGATATTTGTGAAAAGTACAAGAAGCGTTCAATCAACTGTTTAGTTTTAGGTCTAATTTCGTGTTTTCGTTTCATTTTTGATATAGTCATATCTACAAAAGTGCCAGGGAAGGTACGTTTGTATTTAGTAATATTTTAAATATTTAATGCCGACTTATTTTCTCTTTGATCTGCAATGAAAACCAAAAATAGAATAACATAAACTTTTCCATAATATCTCTGATTATATAAGAATTATACCTCAGAAATGATGACAGTTGAGTTAAATAGAATAGTTTTAAACTTCTCACTGACACAAAATTAAACAAATAAAGTACGAATTTACGGTAATTACGTTGACTTGCATATAATACAAAAACAATGCAATGCGAATTATTTTACTCGTAGCGACAGTTACAATTTTTTCTGCCAGAGGTCTCATTGAATTCTACTCCACCCAATTCAATTATGAATATGATTTATATCAAGACACACTGTATAAACATGGATAAAGGTTAAATAAATAAAATTTAATATGGGAAAGGATTGAAGCGAAAGTAGGAAAATATATCAAACTTCAAAATTATTTCATAAACCTCCACAATAGTAATTTACGTTACAGAACCGGAAAGTAGTGTTTTCAGGTCGAGACAAGCAGATTCCAGGGCAAGCCGAAGGCGAGTCCTGGAAGCTTGGTGAGACCTGAAAAACACTTATTTTCGAGTGCATGACGTACAATTTTTTTTAAGACGGATACTTCGATATACATTCAATTCTTTATTTTACTTTTCATAACTTTTCATAAATAATAAGTTTGACATAAACGACAAATTAAAAATCAACGAGCTGTCATCACTCGCAAAATATATCCAAACGTTTTTTTTTTGTTTGAGGCATCGACTACGAGGTCATTAGCCTTCTTTCTCAGTATTCAATATATCGGTGTGTTGCTAGCATTAAATTTTGTTAAAATATCGATAATTTTCAAATAGGTGATAACTTTTTTAATATCGCTTTCATTTGTTAGGCAACGTCTAATATCATTTGGAAGCATCATTTGTTGTCGTTGATTGATATATTTGGGACAGTTCAACATGATCAATTGTTAGGATTGTATTGCATAATTCGCATATTGGCGGATTTTGTCTTATAAGCATAAAGGAGGATGTGAGATGTGTGTGTCCAATTTTAATTCTTGTTAATTTGACCTGTTCTCTTCTGTTTAAATCTAATTCCTTCATCCATGGCTTAACAGAGGTTTTTAGCCTACGTAGCTTGGACGCATGTTGACTCCATTGATTCTGCCATGTTGATATTATTATTTGCTTAATGTGCAGCTTGTAATCATCTGACCTCACGGGAATTTCTTCTTGTTGCTCACTAAGTGCTCTTTTTGCAGCTTGGTCAGCACGTTTATTACCAACGATACCAATATGACTCGGTATCCATAGAAATATTACTTTTTTCCCGACTGATTCCAAGTGAAATAAAATATTATGAATATTTCTAATGAGCGGGTCAGAATTAAAGTTGTTACACGTTGTTATCATAGTAACAAAATCAAAGTAGATTGTATTATAAAAGAGCGATTGGAGAAATGAAAACAAAATGGACGTCAGGGACCGACAATAGTAGTTTACCTAACTAGTGCGGAATGTGATACTTTTCCGCACGCTATTTACGCAAGTTTTAGGTAGGTACACTATTTTTTCTACTAGCATGCGGAAAAAACCCAAAAGTTAACATAAAGAAACATTTCTTATTAAATACATATCATCAAATTAATTATTACTATTTGACATTCAATTGATATGATGCTTATACCAGGGCCATTAAAAAATGATTGAAGAATAAGTTTTTTTTTTATTATAAACTTATTTGTCATTTGGTAAACTACAATCATACAAATATATAAGTATTTTAAATATTCAAATGTCAGTATACTCCCCAAAAACTTGACAAATTAACTTTTCCGCGCTTGTGCGGAAAAGTGACTCTTTCCGCATTAAAAGGTACGCTAGTAGAAAAAAGCTTTTTCCGGTCCCTGGCGTCCATTTTCCGGTCTTGATCGGCAAAACGTTATTTTCTGGACGAAAAATTGTCCAGAAAGTGTATATTTTACGTTACAAGACTGGAAAGTAGTGTTTTTCAGGTCGAGACAAGCAGATTCCAGGGCGAGCCGTAGGCGAGTCCTGGAAGCTTGGTGAGACCTGGAAAACACTTATTTTCGGGTGCGTAACGTTACAATATTTTTTTAAGACAGACACTTCGATATATATTAAATTCTTCATTTTAATTCTTATGACGAAGTGATTAACAAAACAAACCAGATAAAATAATAAGTTTGGCATAAACGACAAATTAAAAATCAACGAACTGTCATCACTCGACAATATATCGAAACGTTGTTACCATAGTAACGAAATCAAGGTAGATTGTATTATAAGAGAGCGATTGGAAAAATGAAAACAAAATGGACGTCAGTGACCGTCAAAGCTTTTTCCGATCCCTAGCGTCCATTCTCCGGTCTGGATCGTCAAAACGTTATTTTCTGGACGAAAAATTGTCCAGTAAGTGTATGTTTTCTGGTCGGTCTTGAAAAAATAATTTTAAACTACAATACAGTATTATTAGTTTCCTGTAATATTGTCGTATTTAATAAAGCACGTTACCAATAGATATCGCAGATTAATAATTATTCTAACGCTTTATAACTTTTGAAAAATATTTTTCAAAGACACTGTCCGTTCAACGTGTATTCTGTGGTTCAACTAAGAAGCAAAACATATCACTGTTCACAATGCAGAAATATATTTAATTGTTCCTTAAATATGGCAATGTTCGTAAAATCGTCAAGCTGAATTTTGAAAATGGAAATGTGTGCCCCCATCTAGAACATCCCTTGTCCAATATCAGAAAGAAAAACATTTTTTCCACAACTAGCTGTGAAGTTGACCATTATTGCATCTTCTAGCCAACTGAGAAGTTGAATTTCTCTATTAGTGGTTAATAATTTTCTATTATTAACCTAGGTCAATAATGGTCTTTAACATATTTACTGCTTGAAATTACCTATCAAGATAAAAGTATTTAAATAGAAATGCCATTAGTTTGAAATTCGCGGTCAACCAAAAATGACTGATGACATAACGAGTACGTTCAAAATATATCGAAAACTGACAGTGTACTTGTCAGTCAGACGACGGAGTAAACGCTTCTCGTGGTGCGTTCGTGATTTATTTTCAATTTTTGTTTCAAATTTGGGTAGTAGTGGAAAATTGTATATACACCATGGTGTTGAAGACATTTATAAACCTCACATCTTGGTGCTCGGTCAATATTAATAGCCTTCACCACCTTGGTGTATAATATATATACAACATTATATAAAGAATAAATATATAATAAAAAAATAGAAAAACAATCAGGTACAAAAAAAAACGACAAATTCAGTCATATAAATACAGGTAAAGTGAAATATTACAGAAAAAATAAAAATTTATCCTAAATGAGATCATGGGGAAGTTGTTTCAAGTAAATTAAAAGAATCTGAAGGGGTGAGCCACAATAGACCTAACGAAGGTCGCAGTGGAGGTGGCGAGAAGGCCCCACTCACATAGAACCTAACATAAATTAAAAGAAACTCTGGTGCACTAACAAAAGGAAAACACCAATCAAGTGTCCTAGCTGACGATGACTTTCAGTTAGACTCCGCTCTTTAGCCCTTCTTAGATATTTTCTAATTGCCTCTCCCATCATCTTTCTGTCACAGTTTAAGTTAGATATTTCAGCAGCCTCTATAAAATGAATAAAAATCAATCCATAAAACATGGGATTAACATACATTTTCAAATATTTTGCTAATAAGAACTAACTGGTTTAGTAACCATTGTACTTACTTACTTAATAATAATTCTGCTAGTTTTGATTTCATGAGTTATTCCTTCTCATTGGTTCCAAACCAGGTGAATTTGGATGCCAAATTGTTGGTCATCATTATTCACTATTTTGATAAATTCATATATAGAATTCCCACCAATTTTGGAAAATTAATAAAACAGCTTCTCACTCATTTTAAACTAAAAGCAATTTTCAATTTTTGAAAAAAACAAAACAAACATGGCAAGGTGAATTTAATTTCAGTTCAAAGGTGATTTGCTACTTACAGATGATTTGAAATTTAAGTCATCTGACCAGAAATGTTCTGCCTCCTTGAATTGTTCAATTGTGTCTATGGAAAATGGAAATTTGTTGATTATGCACTCAAATTCATTATGAGAATCAACCACTTTCATTTTCTGTACTCCTTCAGAGATCATATTATGTGATTCTCCAACAACATCTGTAATCATGTTGGTCAGAATATTCTGTTGTCCGATAAGTGTTTTAATAATCTTTAAAATATTATTCTGTGGAAAACTCCCTAAAAGTCTTTCCATCTGTTCCATTTTGTATGTATGTATGTATAGGGCAACAAATTTATCATTGCTGTTATTATTTGAACTAAAGGATGGAATTTCAGATTCATTGTTTAGCATTTATCTAGTAGAGTTTGCAAGTATAACCTCTCTTCCATGAACTGAAAGAGAATCATCAGTAGGTAACTATTAAATTATGAATTATTTGAAAGTATACCTTTGTTGGATGGCACTGCAGAGAGAACATATTCATGCATCATTTCTGTTGTATCCATGAGTAGGGTATCATTTTTATTACTTAAGAAGAGTTAAGTCATCCAGAATGATTTTTGCAAAAAACCCACAAACCTTCAGTGGATTCATGGACACTTGCAATTCTTCATCAGATACTCCTACTTTGTTTTTCTTCATTGAGATCACTTCCATACAATGCTTCCTGGCATCTAAATAGGAGTCTGGAATAACCAAAACCAAACATGAAATTAACACCAATATCTCAAATGCTTCCTACAATAATTAAATTATGAATATTCTTACCATAAGTTCCATTGTGTAAAATTATCCTGGTTGTAGTGGCCAGCAAGTATTGGGTACTTTTTGCTTCCTCATAGCTACAATAACTTTTTCTTTAGTGAGTGGAGGCCAGTAGCAACTGTTTCCCAATATCCATGAGGATGGTATTGCTTCAACAGTGATGAATCTCAGCACAGTCTAGGGCATAACGGGTTATTAGGATCCAATAAACTATGAACACTAATGAACACTGATTAAAATAACAATACTACAGAAAATAAATAGAATAACAGTTCCTTTCATGATTATAAGCAGAGATAACTTACACATAATTATAAGTACTAAAATTATAATAAATGCATTATTTATTATTCTCATGCCTTTAATAATAATGTACATACTCACTACCTGTGAACCTATACAGTATATATATATAATTATACAGTTAGGGTGAATATGAGATTGTCTTGTTTTGATATAGTTTTGGCAATCTTAGCCTAGGTATCATATTAGTGGTTCAATTTGTGAAGATCCTTCCTAACCATTTTCTTTGGTATTTAGCATTAGATTTATTTGATAGTTTATAAATTATAATTATACATTTATATATATATATATATTTTTAACAGATACATTTGACAGTCAAGCCAATGTCAACTGTCTTGTCAATTGTCAACTGAATTTGAACCATAGGGCGCGTTCAGCCACGCTAGCGTTAGGCAAGCACTGAGTGAGCAGAGGACAAATATGACCGCTGAGTGACAGCGCTAGCTCTAGCGTTCGCCATTTTTTCCAGCGAATCTATTTTACGCTAAGCTGGTCAGCGGTTCATTATGTCAACGTCAACCCAGGAAGAAATAATAATTCATACCTTATGATCTTAACGACAAACAACAATTCAAACCTTGAAATTTCTGTTGTTCAATTTTTATTTATGTTTAATTATGGCGGAGAATATCGAAACGTATGAAACTGTAGAATTTAATATTGAGGGAAAAATATTGCGTGGAAATATACCTATATACCAATTAGAGGTTGAATCAATTCCACAATATTATCCATAATATTATTTTCATCCGCCAGTTCTTCTAACATTAAATAAGTAATGAGGTTTTCCATTGAAGACATAATAAAACTTTATATTTATAAAATGAATTTAAGGTTCAAGGGCTATGTGATGTTTGATATAGTATCAAAGCATAGACGTTCAGCCACCTTCGAGCGCTTTCACAGAGCGACGCTGCTAGCGCTAACTTTGCGCTAGCGTGGCTGAACGCGCCCATAGATAAATACTTGCGCTACTACTGGCCTTTGTTCATTAACGCTTTTCAACCACTCTTCTTAAATTACTTTTGTCTTTTCGTGAATAAATTGAATATCCAAAAGAATAAAACCTGTTACACTCTTCTAAGTGAAGGGATTAAGAATATCAAACTTAGAAACCGACCTCACAAGTCTGTCAAAGGATAACCATTCAACGATAGCGAAGGCGGTGAGACGGTGCTGATAATATTCTAGCAATTTCCGCATTTAATATAGGTGCTTCAAGCGACTTGCACTTTTTTGGGGTTTTCCATTTATCTAATGTAATTTTCCTTGTCATTTTGTCGAGTCCTGTTGTTAAATAAGACTCCCAGTGAACTACTAACTGTGATGCTATCTCGGGACCTTCTGCATCGTTAGAGTCGAATCCAAATCCGTGTTAGCCCCTTGTTCTTTTTCCTCCTACCTTAGCCACCGGCACTTAGTGTCAATGATTCACAACCGAACGCATCAAACAATGTATAAACTCACCTGTTGAGCGTAAGAAGCGTAATGATTAAGATTCGTGGGCGACGTGGACAAATTATGAATGGTTTCTTTCAACGTTAGGCACGTATAGTTATTTGTGGTTCAGCCATACAAGCCCTAAGCTCTGAGTAAGCGGAGGGCGAATTTGACCGCTGAGTGACAGCCATTTTTCCTGCGAATTGATTTTCCGCTGAACAGATCTAGTCCAGTAAATGAAGAGACAAAGCTCCTGAATCGTCCCTTTACACTTTGGGCTTAATTTGTAGGTCACGGCAGGTATTTTCAAACGAGAAAAAACTTAACGCGATTGAGTTTACGGAAGGGGGGAAAATGGCCCCCTAAACCCTGGAAAACGGGCTTCTCGCTAATATCTGATGGCTGAATATGCGAATTAGAGAATTTTTCTCCAGATACAAAATTAAGATCGTCCTATTATCTACATGAATGGTCCCTATAATTTTTCTCGAAAATAGTTATCAGCTACTGCTCTGCCTGTGGGAATTCTGCTGTCTATGCATTAAATATATATATTATTATATTATTATTATTATTAAACTCTAGTGCTAATCGACATTTGCTCCGATTAGTCGGCTAAGTAACAAAAATTGAAATTTTATTCTTTTCACACAAAACTGGTTTGAATACCATAGCGGATGTACACACAAAACGCTAAGTGCCAATCTTTTTTATAGTGCAGCTTTTAGTTTCTAGATGGAGCTAGGGGATAAGTGCCGTGAGATTCATATAGCTTGAAAATGTCATTATCTCAAAACCAATATTTTGGCACCTAGCTAATTTATTGGTTCTGCTCTTCAATTGTTCACATGAATATTATCTGTAAGACTTCAAACCAGTTATGAAGGATTTTGTATGGAATATCTGGCAAAAAAGATGGGAAGAAACAAATTCGCTACTTAAAGAAATCATGCTATCAGTAAAATCCAGACTGACACTTCCACAGAACAGAAAAGACCAGGTTGTCTCAAACAGGTTAAGAATAGATCATTCAGCCATCACACACCAGCATTTATTCATTCAAGAGCCACCAAAACAGTGTTTAACTTGTGATGTGCCTCTAACCATGAAACATATTATACTGTTGGATTGTGCAAATTTAAGTGCTAGAAGAACAGTTAACAGCACTCCGTCTAATATGAAACGCGCATCAAGTGAAAACTGTGAAAAAGTGCTCAAATCTCCAATCTCTATTATAAAAAAATAAGAGCTAATTGTGTGCTTTTTCAAGTAGTCACACTTTGTCGCCGCTCATAGCCCTAGAGGTTGATGCGGTAAATCTGTAGATTGCTACGTGAGTAGGGCACTTGAGTCTTCAATAAATATATGTATATATTTACTAACCATCCTCAGATATCCCTGACAAATACAAGGAATAATACTAATAGAGCAGCGAATATAATTTGAAAAACGAAAATAAAGCTCAAAGTAAACCTCTAAAATAGGGTTATGTGTGTGTTTTGGGGTGACATTCACTGAGACCTAAAAGATCTATTGTGCCCAAAATAAGGTTAAAAAATGGAAGACTATTAGGCAATCCATCGATCTGTCAAAATAAATTCAATATGGCGGCGACGGTCAAACAAATAACAAAGTTGTGTTTGAGTGTTTGTTTATCCATTGGTTTTCTTTCCGTTTTTTGGCTGTAAATTGTGATTTTTGAATAGTAAAGTGTTTGTCTTGTGAAATGCCTTCGATATGTATTGTGGTTGGTTGTGGAAGCCGTTCTAATCGTGATGAAGTTTCCTTTTATCGCGTTCTCGCAGAGACAAAACACAGGTTTTTTCTGGAGAAAAACGATTTGACCAAACTTCGCAGGGCTGCATGGATTGCGGCAATAAAGAGAGACGATCTGACCGAATCTATATTGAAACACCAAAAAGTTTGCAGTAGACACTTTATAACTGGTAGGCTTCTTATCAAATATTATCTTGAATAGCATATCAACTCTTCTAGCTCCTAGTACCTATACGTAATTTGTACTCAAGTAGGTATTAACTTATTTTAGGCAAACCTGCTGCTCTCGAAGATAAAGACCACCCTGACTGGGTACCATTTCAACATATGGGACATGTGTCTCAGAAAGTAAAAAAAAGGGCTGCAGATGTTGAGAGAAAGAATCGCAGAGATAAAAGGACAAAACTGACGCGCATAGGTCTGACACGTTACTGATTCCAATGTTTGACCGTCGCCGCCATATTGAAAAGATCACGTGGTCTGGATTGCCTAATTGGCAAAGAAAGTGAGGTTATAAAACAATATACAACTAGATTAGTTTTCTGCCGCCAGGTGGAGTGGTGCCTATATTAAATCACCAAAAGTGCTGACAAAAAAATATATCATTAAACAATACTAAAAATTGTATTCAACAAGATTATAACAACTACAGGTACATTTAAATATTATCCATTTGAATTACTAATCTTATTATTCATGGATGAACATATCATTCAAATTATTTATGCTTCCAACAGTTAAAATATATTCTATTCGTAAATTCGTCATTTATCCAGAATACTGTTTCAGAATTTTGTTCCATTCTTTTGGAAAGTTTACTTGCATGTATCCTAGAACTTTTCTAATCTGTCGTTGCTCTTGAGGTGTGCATTGGGTGCATGAACCTTGTAACACTAGTGGTGCCAAACCTGGAAGAATTGGAAAATATTGTTAGTGTGATGGTAAAGGACATTGTATGAGTGAAATTGTTTGTTACATTTAAAAAAAAGATTAGAATAATCAATAGATGACGAAACTACACCAAATTAAATACTGAAAACTGGATTCAAAACAATTTTCCAACCATCCAGCTCGACATAATAACATTAAAACTTCAACACTTCTGACAAATATATTAAGAATAGAGTGAGAAGTTGTAAACTACAGCTTGTGAAATCTGACAGACAGCTATTCTTATAGAAGTATCTGGTACATTTGGAGTGAAGCAGCCCAGCGACCGAGACATCAGTACACTTTTCTACCGTGGCTCATATAGCATTTTTTTTCTCTAATAGCATTTTATTTTTTCTTAATATTAGTTTTTGAAAGTTATAAAAATTAAATGTGAATTTGAAAATTTTATTTAAAACCAAATCATCCATGCTTCTGTCAAATTTAAAACACAAACAGGGCCAGCAGTGACACACGTATCACATGACATGACAACTGTACATAACGAAGGCAACCGATAACACATTTATCCAATAATCTTATTGTATTGAATTTATAATAAATGTTGCTTCGTAAAAATCGCTCTGGAAACTGCATGGATGAGTAAATTAGTTTCATTTTTTTTCCACTAACGTGCGGAAAGTGAATCTTTTCCGCACTAAAAAGCGTGCGGAAAGAGTCACTTTTCCGCACTAGTGCGGAAAGTAAATTTATTGACATTTGAGGAATATACTGACATTTGAATATTTAAAATATATATTTGTATGATTGTAGTTTACCAAATGAGTGAAAAATTAAGAAATTAATTATAATTTTGCTATAATTTTCAATAAAAAAACAACTTATTTTTCAATCATTTTTTAATGGCCCTGGTATAAGCCTCATCAAATGAATGTCAAATAATAATAATTAATTTGTTAATATGCATTTAATAAGAAATGTATCTTTATGTTAACTTTTGGGTTATTTTTCGCATGCTAGTAGAAAAAATAGTGTACCTAACACGTGCGGAAAAGTATCACTTTCCGCACTTGTTAGGTAAACTACTATAAAAGGTAGGTGAATATAACTATTAAATAAGGAAATATAGTTATTTTCCAAGCAAGTGCAGAAAGTGATACTTTCCCTCACGCGACTGCAGTTGACCCGAACGACACGGAGCGGAGTTCGGGCATGCGGTCAAGGGCGGGAAAGACACTTTACGCATGAGTTAGAAACATTATTTGGCTACGACCGTATATACAAAAAAGTGTACCGATTCATGTTTCCAAAATTATTTCATTTCAACATACATATACAAATCTTTCGACAAATCTTAAGCTAAAAACTACTAATTATTATAAATATTAATATTAAAAACACAATTTGTTGCATTCTGTAAATTCCTTAAAATTGCCGGTCCAGTGGAGTTATTGGGTGTTAACTGGTAAGTAGATGACATCGATGAGGATGGCATCGGCTGCAGGTCGCATAAAGATGACGATGACAGTGACGGTAACTGTTTTGAGTCATTTGTAGATGAAAGAATTTTATTTAATATATTCCGTAAATATTTATTTACCTGTTGTAACGATAGTTATAACTTTCGAAGTAAAAAACTATCTAATAAGGTCAAAATTTGTATTTGACCAGAAAGTATACACATTCCGGACAATTTTTCGTCCAGAAAATAACGTTTTGCCGATCAAGACCGGAAAATGCATGCTGGGCTGTTTTCACGTTGCTATGGACACATACCTATTGATTTATTTCGATTTTGAAGTTTGTTGCTTGTAGGCAAGCAACAAGCTTTCGAAATCTGTCATAAAATGTTTTCGAACAATTATCAATGTCCTTGGGTTATTACTACTGATAACAATGTTTCGATATATTGTCGAGTGCGATGACAGTTCGTTGGTTTTTAATTTGTCGTTTATGTCAAACTTATTATTTTGTCTGGTTTTAGTTTTGTTAATCACTTTGTTATAAAAAGTAAAATAAAGAATTAAATGTATATCGAAGAGTCTGTCTTAAAAAATTTTTCTACGTCACGCAACCGAAAATTTGTGTTTTTCAGGTCTCACCAAGCTTCCAGGACTGGACTACGGCTCGCTCTGGAATCTGCTTGTCTCGACCTGAAAAACACTACTTTCCGGTCTTGAAACGTGAATTACTATTTCATTTTGTAGTTGCATCAGTTAACCTTACATTCTGTCAAATGGCTTGCTATTCAGTTCGAATCAATCAGGTTCTGTATTTTTCTACCTTGGTTGATAATGAACAACTGTTCTACTTTTCTACCTCAACAAAAGTCAATAAAGTTAGGTATAGAGGCTAGTAATGAAAAAAATAATTTTCATTGATTTAAATAACATTTCAAAAGAAAACTTCATTCAAACACACTTCAATACCATAAGTCGTATGGAACAGTTTTTGAATTCAAGCAATCAAAATCTAATAATTTTATCATTCACTAAGAACGAACCTTGAAAAATTTCACAATACCATTTTTTGCCGTCTCAAGCAGGCATCCCACGATATAATGAAAATTGTTGGGAAACTAATTTTCTATAAATATTCAAATTCATATGAGTACTTGAGTTAGACTAACGTACTTTTCAATCTTCGACCTACGGCATCACAGGAAGCTTCTCCAATGGCACATTTCAGTTGCCTGAGTAGATATCTTTTGTCTTTCAATGAGGCGTCTAAAGTTTCATCTGAAATAGTGGGTCGTTCTGTAGTTGATTTTTCAGGAACGGCTGCTGCTGTTATGGTTATTGATACAAGGAATACCATAAACATCATGCTAGTCTGTGAAATAAATAGTAGTTTAGTGCCAAAATAATTGATCTCCTATCGCATTGCTATTTCTCATTCATTTCAAATCTTATCAGGACATTGAAGATCTAGTCGGGCCGCCTTAGCTTACCACTTTCGGACTAGAATGTTATAGCAAAAAGGGATGTATTTGTCGGAAATTGCATCAGTACTTGTTATTTTCACCTCTACATTCAGCGCCATATTATCTCAAAAACGAAGTAATTAGCGGCATGATCTCTTTTGAATAAAAAAAAAGATTTAAAAGTAAAACTTTTACTTTGGCTTAGACATTGGAATCTTGTCCTGGAAGTGCGCAGATTTCGCGCCACTCAACAGCTGTCTCTAGATGAAAATAATTTATTTCTATATTGTACAGTTCACAGTGCTTCAGTTTTGTCCATAAGGCACTTTATAATTATACATTGTTTATTAAGAATTTATTGAATGTACGAAAAAACTTGCATTTCAAAAAATATACGGAAAAACATGTATTTTTTAAAAATCTAAATTACTCTTTCTTTTAATAAGTCACTAGGAGAGGTTGTAATTTTTGTTTTCGTATGTAGAATAAAATATATTCTAATAGATCTGGGTCTCCCCTGGATATACACTCATCAAAAAATTACACAATTTTAGGTGTTTTCTGCTACAAGCCAGGTGAAAATAACGTTTGACTGCTGCTAAAACTTTTAGCAAATACATCTTATCACTGTAACTTTCTAATACGGAAGTGGTAAACTAAGTACGGCCTGACTATAGGTAATAAGATTTTTCCCCTTAGCTCAAGATATAGAACTAAGCAAAATATTCTGTTGAATTGAATCATATTGAATCATATTAATAATACGGTGAGATAAATTCGCGAATTAAGTAAGTACCTAATAAACATAATAAACAAATTTTTCGCCAAAAAATAATCACAGCGAGAAAGAATATTTGGCGCTGGTCGCAAATTTACCCGGAAGTGACTGCTCGCTCGGTGTCCGTTGTAAAAATAAGGATTGCTTCATATTTTGCGTCAAAGTTACCGGTACGGAAGTGACAAGTGGAACAACACGAAGTGAACGTCAAGCACCTTGAAATTTCAAATTTTTTTTTTCGAAGATTCGCAAGTTGTTTGTGTAATTCAGTACAAAACCACCGTACATAGTATGTACGGTGACCAAACTACGGCACGTATTTTTGCGTAGATATACAACAACGCCAATATGTGTATTAATTGAAATCCGTCTTTATACCTTCATAAATTGTGGTCTGACGTAATTGTAAACATACCATATAAACTTACGTTGCATGATATATCATCGAATGAATATTAATTATGTATTTAACATTCTCATCATTTATAATAGCTTTATTATAGTCAAAGTAACCTTTTTTATTATTATCAATCACTGGATCAAGGATTCAAAAAATTGGTTATAGCAGGTGAAGTTTGGCTAATATAAATCCAGCTCACTTACAGGATTCGCTTCAGATTTACTCGATTTTCATTCTTCCATCATTGGAAAATAATTAATCTAGTAATTCGTTAATTATCGTTTACTCCATGTATCAATGAATTTTTTTTTGTTTTATTCACAGTCATAGTTCATGTACTCTGCTCTTTTTAGATTTAATTTCACCTACATTATGTTATTATTTGAAAAATGTAACTTTGATACTGTTGTGAGAAATATATACATCACATTTTATAAATGTAGTTTCAATTCTATTCGGTGGCGTCACCGATAAGTCTTGTAATGTTTGGCAAATATTGCGTGTTTTATATTTATGGGTCGATTCTGAGAAGTCACATATAAGTTACAGAAACTGTAAGATATAGTAAGTTGCCTTGTAACTATTACAGATTTTTGCTTACAGACCTTACAGATATGCTCAGAATTGACCCATTAATATTATTTTCATAGTTTGTGACATTTTAATATTAAAAAAATGACGTTTCGGAGGCCATGTTCTAGATGGAAATAATGAAATCATGCAGGGTAGTGAGAAATAGAGACAGGTGTGAATTTAAGGGTGAATATTTACTCATCCTAGTATGAGAAAAACTGGAAAATATTCAACAATCCTGATAATGCAATTATATTCAGGTGTGTGACGATGAGTTTCCATCAAAAGTTTTTAGATGCTCTTACATTTGAAATATGAAATTTATCTGTGTCCTGGTGTAGCATCAAATCTTCTCGACACTATTGAGAACTTATGAAATGTTAAAAACCACAATTGATAATAAATTTAACTTTAGTATACGTCAAACGTCAAATATCCTCAATTATTTGAGGACCATTAGTTTTCATGTGATGTTTGTTTTATACTAACTGTAATGAACCCTTGATTATAAAGACCAATTATTGTGTATACACTGCTAAAAACATTAAACTCAAAATAAAGCTAAGTAATTTATTTCAAAAATTGTTAAAAAAAAACTAAAAACAGAGAGAAAAAAGTTTCAGCGCAGCGGCGAGTCAAACCGCCAAACTTCAGCTACAACTTTTCCAATGTCCCTAGCCTGTTGGCTATGCCCTAACCCTAAGCACTTGTAAGCATTAGGAAGTGGTATAAAAATGGAGTTCGACTTTTTTAAACATATCAATCCATTTTTATTAAACCAGAACGAATTTAAGAGAATTAAAAGTGCAATTGAACTCATTTTTCAACGACCTTTCCAAATCTGTTATTATTTTTTATGAACGCCATTTGGTAAAAAAGTTAGCTCGCGTTTGACAGTGTTGTACAGGAATCCCTATGTCGCATCTTATAAATAACACAGTGTATGTATAATTAAGAAATATAAATACCCAACCCTTTCTCTCCGTGAGTTTTCTTGGCTTAGATATGACCTTAAAATTATACTAGTATTTGCACTTTTATTCTGACCCTGACTGCGATATTGAATTTTAATGAATTTCTTGAGTTACCCACCGATGATTTCATTAGATATATTATTCATAAAAGATGGAATTTGGACAATAAAATGAGCTAAACAGTATAAGTGAAAATAGACAACCATCTCGCAATTTTTCAAATCATGCAAATTGAATATATTTATCAGATATTTCAATTTCAAATATATTTTAAGTACCTTGATTGAGTTTATTAGGATATTATAGACAAAACAATAAGTGATAAGTTCATTTTTCAAAAATAGTATATTATTTGTACTCACCTGAAATTTCTGCATCTTAATCTACTGATAGTCACCGAGAAAGTGTTCAAGTGAAAGTAAAAACACCAGCAGTTAAATTCAGGGTCTTAGCTTGAAACGATTCGGTAATCATTCGCACGAAATTTATCACATAATCGTTTTCCGACAAGGAATAGTTATTTAAAAATTGAATTGATTAGGCTTTTACTTGATGAAGCTTGAGAAAGCTACGGGGTTAGCGAAACGCGTCACAACTTTAATTTTAATATAATGTAGATTTTAACTAATTAAATTGTTTAATTTCATCATTTAATAATAATTATTCATTCATACAATCATATCTCATCAATTTTTCATGGAATTTGGAATAAACTATAAATCAAAAGAGACAACTCAAATTCACCTTGAATAAAATTCACTGTTTTTTAAAAACTTTTCACAGTTTACTCCCGGTACCTAAAAACAATTTTTTTTATAAAATGACTGGGTATATTTAGTTCACTTTTGTTGCATTTTCAAATTTATATTATGGTATTGTCCAGCAAACGACCCATATTGTGAGTAAATGTATAGGTATAGGTAGGTATATTGTTACGTTTTTCTTATTTATTTCAATAGCTTTTCTACTTGCGTGCGGAAAAGTTCACTTTCAGTTTAGAAAGTGCCACTTTTCCGCACTAGCGCAGAAAAGTAAAAATATCAAAAAAAGTATACACATTTGTCACACAGTAACTTCTATATTGATAATACCAAATTTAGGGGAACGCGTCACATCGAATTATATAGATGCCACAGTTTTCGGCGGTCTTCGGCTACCATATTGGAAGATAGTGGAGAAGGTATTACCAGTATAAAAAGTTTGGGAGGATTGAAATCGACAGCCTTGGCTGAAGGGTATTTAGAATAATCAACGGAAATGCGGGGAAAAATGTCTAGCAAAATATTATTGACCGACAAAGAACATGCATATGGGGCTACTTCTTCCAACAACAATTTTGTCACAACCAGTATCTCAACACAAGAAATCGAAGCAGCAATAGATTCACCAACCGATCTTATCGAACCAAAAAAACCAATAGCATCAGCGATCCACTTACCGAATGCATCAAATTGCCAATTTATTATTAATATTAATCATAAGTAGTAGACCATGTTGTGGTTTATCTTTATGCTTTGATAAAAATTAATAAAATTCCAATATCTTGTTTCTTCATTTTTACATGTTCCGCAAGCTCGTAGAAAAAATAGCGTTCCTAACTCGCAGAGAGTGTCTTTTCCTCACTTGATTGCTTGACTGAAATCGCGTGCAGAAAAGTGGAAGTCTCCGCACTAATTAGGAAATATACTATTTTTCGGTGGGATTCAAATATTCACACAATATTGCTAATAGTCCGGGGAGGTAAGGAAAAGATTTCCACCAGAGATTTTACTTTTCTAAACGGAAGTTTATGTGTATCTATATTATCTCTGGTATAGACTACTTTATTAGATTTGTGAGAAGATTCCGCTTGAGCTTACGATGCAGCTTGTGAGCATAGCTTGGAGCACGGGAAATGCAACAGTTTTTCGTCCATAACTTTTTTAGATTCGATGGTACAAAAAAAAATGAGAGAGGGAATTGTATACCCTTTAAGATGACCTAATGCAATATTTGAAAGGAAATTTTTCAACCCTTAATATTTAAAAAAGATTAAAAATTTTCTCAGAATGGTTTTTCAAGCGACAAACATAATTAGAATAACAATGATGACTTCATATTATATGAAAATATAGTAGTTCGGCACCTGAAAACGCTGGTGTATTCAGATTTCGAAAATTCAAAATGGCGGCCCGACAAAATCTCAATATATACAGATTGCGAAAAGTCTATTCAAGTCATACAATTTACGTACGACAAGGAAAATATGAGAAAAACTACTTGAAATGGAGAGAAGAATAATTGTGGGAAGTTAGCGATGGGCGTATTTAGTTCCAGAGGCTGTAAGAATGTTCATCGCCCCCCCCCCCCATTTTACACAAAATATCATTTGTACAAATTAATCTGCGCTTCTGGCAACAGCGGTTAAAATAGGGGGCGATGAACATTTTTCCAGCCTCTGTGATGGTAGGAAAAATCTTGTCTGTATTTCGAGCAGAAAGTCCTTTGGTAGTCTCGACAGATTGCCGTGCTCAACTTTCTGTCTTGACTGCCAAAGGACTTTCTGCTCTTGATACACAAATAGCTATTTTTTCGCATTACGTTATTGCTAAGCTGTCAACTAGCTGACAAATAACCAATGAATGTCAAATATTTAATCCATTCAATCTTGACACTTGACAGCTGTCAACTAGCTGTAAAATCAAGAATGAAAAATTGCTAAAGATTTTAAATTGCTATGTATTTTATGTTGCTAAATTCAAATGTGATGTGAATTTCTTGAATTGTAGAACGTGAAATCTGTAATCTGTCAAAATTTAACCTAATTCAACCAAACTTATCAATAATGGTAAAAATTGATTAAGTTATTCAATTTGTCTAATAATTGTTCATTTATTGTTTCTAACTAATTACGGGCTACTTACCATAGACAAAATAAAAGAGACGGATTGAAGTATAGGCGGTATAAGGCACAACGTTTCTGCGCAACTGATCCGCGCATCGAGTCGCTTCGGTCGTGAGAACTACAAGACTTTTTACAAAAGGGAAATAGAATAAAATAGTTTAAAAAAGGTACTATAAATTACATTTCACTCCACTATTTATCCTTCTATGTCGATGAATATTATGAAATATCCTAGTATATCAACTTTTAAGTCATTAAAAACGAAAATATACAAAATCAATCATACATTGGATGGTGTGAATCTAGCTTCTGCTTGTCAAAGTCATAGTGAAAGTGTCAATAATTATTCTACAAAATGCTTAGCACAAAACAGTCTAACCTATAGAAGTGAAAGTCCAATAGGATTACCTAGAATGAAAAAATGAGGTGTCAAACCCATCCACCTGAAGCGCTAGCTGCAATTGAGTTGACGAAATAGGCAAGGCAGCTGAGGCCGAAAAACAGACTAAGGGAAGAAGAATTTCAGCGATCGCAGTGGATAGGTTCAGAACTATTTCATAGTGCTTTTTTTTAATGGAAGTTTGTTTTTTGAATGACTAATGCCCGATTTTACTAACCATTTCCTAGTCAGGTTATACCTAAAATTTACATTTCAGCACGCGCTAAGTGATGCCTTAGAGTGATAATAATACGTATTTCCCATCACTTTTCGATCAATCCTGAAAGGATTGTAGGAACAGCTTTGCGAGTGAGGCTCTTTTTGGTCCCAATAACAATATATTGTGGTTCAAAATATCTGTTGCAAACTTTGTAGGATTTATAAATCTGTTCAGCGCTTAATTCCTCTAGTTTTTGATTGCGAATAAAGGAAACCCATTTATTCAACAACAAATGGTTATTTTTAGGAAACCCATGTCGTTTTTATGTAATGTGTGCACACCCAGGATTGCAACACTTCACACCAACCATTATAAATATTATGAATTATCACACTTGATAAGACTCACAGTACCTAATTAAAACACAAATAACAGCAACAAATGTCGAAAGGGAACAATCTATAAAAGACAATGGTGACAACACAGGATTGCTTATTTCCATTTAACTCTGTGTTCGCCTCGCTCAAGTCGGACGAATACGTCATCACTGGACCTAACCTTTTTAATTTTATGGTTAATTGCGTGTTTACAAAGAGTGTTTTGACGTTATTTTATCCGTTTTTTCAATTTTGAAGGTGTTGTTTATTATTAAAGATGGTAAGTAAACTTCTAATAATTATTGTCAATCAAGAAAGTCTATAAATGCGAAGCACGTTATTTCAATGTAAATACAAAATTTTTGGATTCGAGTTTCAATGTATTCATTTTAAGATAGCAAAAATAAAAATTAATTCAAAACTAAAGCTTAGAACAGAGAACCATGTAATGTAATATAGATGATCATGCAAAAAAATAAGAAATTAAGATATAAGCTGGAACTAAAAAGAATGCCTTAGTTTCTCAGTTTCTGGCATAAACAACACCATTACATTACATGGTTTTATATGTTCCTAGTTTTAGTTTTAAAGAAGTAATCTAAGTTTTAATTTTTGCTAGTGTGAATCTTTCTCTGTAAACTTCGAACAATTATTAGGATTAATTATAATAATTATCAATCCCAGAAAAAAACATGGTTGAAGAGAAAAAGTGTGAGTACGACAAGAGATGATAGAGGTTTTAAGAAAATTGAAAAATATTGTTTATTAATAAACTCTTTATAAGTGCATAAGGCGTCTATTTTATTTTCCCCATAAGAAAAAAATATATAATGCTGAGTTTACCGATTAATTAACCCATAAACACAGCTCGTAGATTTGCTTCTCTTTCTGTGCCAAATAAATTATAAGCAAGATTCTTCAATTCAAAGTTATTGCTTCAATCGCTTATTTATATTTTATAACTACTTATATTATATAACTACTTATACTACTAAATATAACTTTTTAAAATAACATATCACCAAAAAATAATTAATTTATTATTATTTCTTTTCATGCAAATACACAAGAAAAAAGTGAAAAATACTAAGGATTGCAATATATTTTAAATTGGTCGAGGTCCACTGGTGACGTAAGCGAGTTCCCACTCACCGACGAAAGATTCAAGCGGATAAGCAATCCTGTATATATATATATATAGTGACTATCTACCCCAAGAGGGGTTTAGTCGCCGGAGCGGCTTTTTAGATCCAGATTTTTTGGGGGGGATCGGGCCCCATTTCCAAGTTTTCAAATCAGTTTAATTAAGTTCCTCCACTGTTTCCTGTCGGTTGTTTTCGCCTTCCAGTTTCGGATACCTAGACAGTTTATGTCATCTTCAACCTCCTGTAGCCACGTTGATTTTGGCCTCCCTCTTTTTCTTTTGCCACTTGGCTTCCACTCAGTCATCGCATAAATTGTGCTGTTTGGGCCTGCTCTCCACACGTGTCCCAACCATTTTAACCTTTGCTCTTTTATTACACTTATGATGTCCCTCTGGATTTCTTTTTTCAGTTCTTCATTTGTTCTTTTTCTATATTCATTTTGAGTTATTTTCTTGGGTCCCAATATGAATCTTAGTATTTTTCGTTCAAAGATTTTCATGTCTTCTTGTTGTTTCTTTGTCATTATCATAACTTCAGCTCCATACGTTATTGTTGGTCTAATTATTGTTTTATAAATTTTCATTTTAGTATTTTTGCCTAGAAATTTACTTCTTAATAAATTTTTATTCGCCTGGAAGACTCTGTTTGCTGCCATTATTTTCTCCTTAATTTCCATTTCTCCATCCCTATTGTTGGTTATTGTAACTCCTAAATATTTTATTTTATCAACTTCTTCAAATTTGAAGTCACCGATGCTATTATTATTGTTCATTAGGTGTTTGGTCACAGTCATTATTTTTGTTTTTGTTTCATTTATTTTAAGACCCATTTTTTTACCTTCTTCCACAATTTCTTGAAACATTTTTTTCATAATTTTTCTGTTTTTTGCTACCAAGACTAAATCATCCGCATAAGCTATCAATTGTCCACCCCTTGTCCTTAGGTTTCCTTTGTCTACGTTTCTGACTACATATTCCAGCGCCAGATTAAATAGAGTTGTTGACAGAGAATCTCCTTGTCTGACTCCTTTGTTAATCTCGAATATGTCCGTTTCACCTTTTTGTGTTTTTACCGTAGCTGTTGATTGTTTCATAGTAATCCAGATTAATTTTCTCAGTTTTTTGTTTATCTCCATAGTTTGAAGTGCTCTCATTAGTTGTTGTCTATTTATTGAATCAAAGGCTTGTTCAAAATCAATAAATAGCATCTCTATTCCGATTTGATGTTCGTGAGTTTTTTCCAATATTTGCTTCAGGATATGAACTGCGTCTATGGTTGATTTGCCTTTATTAAATCCGTATTGATATTGTCCCAATATTGTGCCTATACTGCTTGCCAGTCTCTTTTGGATGAGTGTAGACAGTATTTTATAGGTCGTGTTGAGTAGCGTGAGTAGTGCAATTTCGTTGATCCCCTTTTTTATGTATTGTTACTATTTGACCTGATCTCCACTCTACCGGCATCTTTTCATCCCTCCATATACATCTTACTAATTCGTATATCTGTTCTGTCAGTTTTTCTCCTCCATGTTTAATTAATTCAATATTTATTCCGTCGCTTCCTGGTGCTTTCCCGTTTTTGCTTTTACTAATGATTTCTTTTATTTCCTCTAGCGTTGGTTCTGGTATTTGCTCTATTTCTAATTCTTCGTCTTCCGAAAATTCTTCCAGTATTTCCGTCTCTGTTAAGACGTTTTTAAAATGTTCCAACCATGTTGTTTTATATTCTATTTCGTCTTCTACAACTTTACCATTTTTGTCTTTGATTCCAATTTGTTTGGGCTTGTATACTCTATTTTGCTCTTTAATTTTTTGGTAGAATAATTTTGAGTTCCTATTATTATTTTCGGCATCTATTTTTCCTAGTATGCTATCGACCCATTCCCTTTTAATTTTCCTTACTGCATTTTTTGCTTGTTTTCTTATCTTTTCATATTCATTCTTATCTTCGTCTTTGTTCGTTCTAATCCATTGGCTCCAAGCATCCCTTTTTGTTTCCACTATTTTCCTGCACTTCTCATTATACCAACCTTTTTTTGGAATGTTCTTTTTAAAGCCTATTTTTTCTTTTGCCGCTGTATTAATACATTCTTCAATTTTTTTCCATTTACCTTGAACTTCATCGATTTGTATTTCTTTTCCTTTATCATCCAGTAATTTTTCTATGCGCTTTCCATATTCTTCTCTAATTTTTATATCTTCTAATTTTTGTATATCCCATTTATTGATTAGATGTCTACTTTTAAATTTCATTTTTACTTTTTGTTTTAAAATTGCTGTAACCATGTAGTGATCTGAGTCGGCGCAGGCTCCTCTATATGACCTTACATTTCTGATCGATGATTGATTTCGTCTTGAAATAAGTACATGATCAATTTGGGAATATGATTTTTGTAGGGTGTATAATCGTTGGGTGACAACAACTATATGACAGCTTTGATGAGTTTTAAAATCTTCTCTTCTTTTCGTGCTAAAGGCCTTAGCTGCCAGGCTTGTTTCGACAACTTTACTCAATTGCAGCTAGCGCTTCAGGTGGATGGGTTTGAAACCTCATTTTTGTATTCAAGGTCATCCTATAAACTTTCACTTCTATAGGTTAGACTGTTTTGTGATGCTTAGTAGGATTTAAAATTAGTTTATTCATAAATTTATTAACGATTTTAGTTCTAATTAAGGAAATTAAAGTAAGTAAACCTTTAAAATATCATCACCAAGATGATATAATACGTCATAGTTGTATTGCAAAAAATTGTATTTCTTGCTTCTTGGTAAATATTTTTGGTCACTTACCAATTTGTAGTAAGAATAAAACATTTTTCAAATTTCCATCTGATATTAATCAAAGTGAACAGTGGTACAACATTTTAGAATTTCCTTCTACATCAAAGGATCAAAGGTTGTGTAAAGATCATTTTAATAATAATGCACTTACAGGTTCATTATGCAAAATACTTATTAGATTTGTTTTACCTTTGCAATCATACACTACTAGGTACCAAAAGTAGTTGAACATGATAATAGTAGGTACCCAAGCTTTTGAAAATACTGTAACTATTGCCTGTGAAATGAAAGCTTATTTTTTCTAACAATGATGATAGCCTCAAAGAAACTCATCTATCTAACAAATTGTAACTTAAGGTAATGCATTTTATTTATTTTGTTTCAGACCTGTTCCTGTCTTCATAGAAATGGAGAATCTACTTTCTAACTCCTTTTTATTTAAATTTTTGCAGTTTCTGTGAATAATTTTAAAATAATGTGCAATTGGATGTGATATTGGATTAACTTTCCTGAATATAATTTTAAATTAGTGTTGATTTCTCATTTATCTAATTTATATGTCATTGTGTCTTAAAATTGTTTATTAATTATACTCATTTCATTATTAAAAATTAAATAAGTTTTAATTTTTTGTAATGAAATAATTATATAATAAACAATTTCTAGACAAATTGTGAGATTTACATACCCACAATCCCAACTGAACAATTTAAATATCCCGCCCTCAAAAATTAGATCCAACAACCCTTCCTGGTGCGCTTCGATCGACGTGATGCCAACTGTTACTACAGGGTCGACAACCAGGGTTCCCAACTTAGGGATTTTCCCCCCAGATTTAGGGGGAAAAAAAGTAGGATGCGGTTTTTAAGGGGTGTCAAATTTCTAGGGGTATTTTTAGGGATTTTTAGTACTTCAAATATTTATTTCGATTCACACTGCAACGGAATGGTGGATTATGCATTTCAACCAGCCGCAAAAATGTTGAAATTATTTAATGTCAATATGTATGATTTCAAAAAGTCAGAATGTGAAGACAATGATTTGTTATTTGAAGTTTTCGATAATACATGAATAAAGAATTTAAAAAATGATGTTGCTGAATGAAATTTATTTGTTTAATGATATTTTCTTATTTATTAATTATTTTTAATGTATTCTTTATTTTAAAATATTTGATTAATTATTTTATTAATAATAAAATTTTTTTAGGGGGTTTTAGGGGTTTTTGATTGGGGTTTTAGGGAGATACATTTTTGAGAGTTGGGAACACTGTCGACAACTCTCATTATATTATATTTCTCTATGCTACTTACCTACTACACAACCGTTATCTATGTACACAACCAAACTTGTTTCATCGAGGACTCAACCTTCTTAACAATTTGCAAAAAGTTCAGCCGATCGCAGCATTTTCGAGTTATCGATATTATGAAAATTTTAACTTTATTTATTGGATTGATTTGAAATTTGTTAATATTCTCATTATTTATCATTATTTAGATTCCCATTTAAATTGCACTAAATTCAATAGTTTGCATTATTTAACTTTTATCTTGTGCTTCTATCCACTATCTATGTTATAGTGATGTAAGAAAACTAGTATCAAAAGAGGTCGCGCTATAGTATCCTCAAAGCTATATAAATATTTATCTAGGATTACATTGTTTTTTATTCGCGATTGAGACGTGGGATTCCTACCTTCACCCCACCAGATAACTATTTAATAACTATTAACCATTTACCTCTACCCTCCATACAGATAACATAAAACATTAGGTAGCTTGGATTGAAAGGCAAATACAAAAATCTTTTTGTTTTATGTTAGGCAGGCCATCTATTAAGATTTGGACGTACTTATGGTTGTGAAGTATAGAAGAGGGCTGCTCGACACGTGAGAGAACTGCGCCCACTGATGATCCCGATCCTGTCGAGCTACCTTCACGTATGCTTCTACCAAAATATTAATTGATTGATTGATAATATCATAATACCGTGTTTTGAAGTAGGTAGCCAAAAAATTTGCATCTTCATTTTTCATTCGGTTCAGTTGAAATGTATTCGAAACGGTACCGGTAGATGTCGGTACAATATACGGATTGAACTTTTGCAATATAGGTACCTATTCAGTATTTACACTGATGATAAACCAATGAATTGATCATAATATTGATATTGTCAATAAATATGTATTGTTATTCATTTTGATCTAACCAAAAATTATGTATGACTACATTTATTCAGTTTTAATACAGATCCCTAGTTCGGAGATGTCGCTCGCGCCCTTCAATCGACTTACGTTACAGCTTTATCCTTATTCAACCCATATTAAAACATAATAAACAAGATATACATTTAAGCATGCTAAGAACAGTTATCAAAGCACATTATAAACATCTGATTTTCTCATTAAAGAAAGAGTGTATTTAATAACACTGATTTGAAAATTTAAAGTGTACAATAGCTTAATTCAATATTAAGCTTTTTGTGATTTCATGAGTCTGAATAGAATGAAATATATTACAAAGGATGTTTTAGTGTATGCTCTATGGTCAACAACCTTATAAATCAATAGAAAGTTATGTGTTTGAAAGTGTAACTGAAACTGTATTTTTGACTCACATTTTGAAAAAGTACTATTTCTAATGCCTAAACAGCTTCGCGATGAAAATTCCAATGAAAGTGGCCCAAGTGATGGAGAAAAACCACTTAAAAAAGCTAGATTTGTGTGGGAGCTTAAAGGAAAACGTCACCTAAAAGAATCTCATGAAAACAGTGCAGTTATTAACAATGAAGATAGTCAAGAAGAGCAAATATGTGAATCTAACGATAGTAGAGATCAACAATTTAAAACCAATACTGAAAATGAAGCATCGAGCAGTAATTTGCATAAATCAGGATGTAATTGCTGTTGTTTACAAACATTGTTAGAGGAGACATCAGATAATATCAATAATGAACTAGATAAGATATCTAATGATATGAACTTCACAATGGGCTTCCCAAACTCTGAGAATCAAGAATATTATTTACATAAATGGCAAGCAAGGCAAATAGCAAGAGGTTTCGTTGACAATACAGTTAATAGCTTACTAGAAACTTGGTCCAACTCTTCCCTACAATCCGATGATGTTGATCATTATACAAATGATGGACAGGTGGAGCAAGATGCTATCTTGATGGCTATTCAAAGTCATGGATTGCAGTCTTCCAGTTCACATTTAAGGTTAACAAGTTCCAGAGATCAAGAAATATTTGATGAAGGAAACACATTGGTTGATGAATTTACACATGATAATATGAAAAATGTTGAAAATAAACGTCTGAAGGAACAGGAATCTGAACTAGAAGGTAGTATTCATCCTAATGCATCCATGTCAATGAGTCAAGAGAGTTTGGGCATGGAAGAAACTATGGATTTTTTGAATGCCGCTGTGTCTGTGGCTATTCAGAAAAAGGGATTATCATATGGATATTGAATTTAGAAAGTGAACTAACCTAACCTAACTAAATAGTTCAGTTTCATTAAAATATATTATTTAAAACAAAAAGGATCTGTAAGAAATTTGTTTTGAAATTTGACGATAATAATTAATGAACTGACTAAAACAGTATTTTATATTAGATAAGAACATATCCTATAAGGTTTATTTATTTTTAAGTTTCTGAAATAATATTTTGTTACATAAAGATACCTTTCTTAATTTAATTAATTTAGTAATATAATTTTTGAACTATATATACTTAGGTATAAATATTATTATATTCTCTAAAAGATTTATATTGCTACTAAATAATAAATTTATCTACATTTAATTTATTTCATAAAATGCTATGTTCAATAAAGAAAAAAGTTGAAATTATATTTCCTTACAAACCTTTGATTATTAAATTATTTTAATGGAAAATGAAATATATTATTTTTTTATTAGTTATTCAGAAACACCATACTATGATGGTTTTTTACTTGAACACCTTCAGAAAATGTTCCCTGGGCAATAAGTTTAAGGTTTGATCTGATTATAATGTGAAGTTTTAAGTGAATATTCGGCTATTTCCATATTTTGTTAAAATTAGGAGTCGGGCTCTTTCACCAAAATATGAAAATAAACTCTTGCAGTTATTAGACAACATGCTTTCATAAAAAATTATCGGTAATTTTGATGCACTTGTGTAATTACTTCCGATAATTTGATTATAATATCAAGTAGATGGTGAAAAAACTCATCAAATAGGTTAAAAATAAGAATTAATGAAAATGTAAGTCAAAATATTTATTTCTGTGGCGAGAAATCGCATTCACAGATGCTAATACTAGTACTAAGCTCGCCAATATGCAATGACTTGGCTATTGTTCAATAAAAAAATTAGAAAAATGTTGATTTTCTCAGAAATATGGTCACAAACTAATTTTCACTGGGTATAGGAAGCTCATACGCAACATACTCAAAGTTTCAACGTTTAGAACAGTAAAGAATAAGAGTTGTTTTATTAGTTATTCAACCAACACCAGTTGAATATCGACTATGTATTTTTTTTCTCCTCTAAAATTATGAAATTAAATATATGAGTATATGCATGAATTTATTTATCTACTTTTGGAATATTTTGAAAATTTTCAGGAATATTATTTTATGAATATACCAACATATTCCCATCCATCAATTCAATTAATATTCCAAAATGGATATAAATACTCCTAGTTTGACCACAAGTAATGTTCTCCTGATGAATATTGAAAATATTCATGAACATACAAGGAATATTCGCGAACATACCAAGAATATTCTTAATTAACATGAATTATTACTGTCTTGTTCTATATACAGGAATATTCTTCTGGGGATAGGTTAGGTGAGAGTATATAAGATATTCCCATTTGTCGATTTAAAGAATATTTCATGATTGTAGATAGAATATTATATTGTTTTCTGGGACGGACGATTAACAATCATCATTATATTATCTACACACGGATTATATCTAATACATAATCCGATTATAATATCATTGTCTAATAAGTATAAAGTTAGACAATGATAATAGGTACTCCTACAGTTTTAGTGTATGTTTAGTTGCATACAACGAGCGGCTAAATTATGGAATATTAGTAGTTTCGAGAACCGTTGAGTTTTAAGGGAAATCCCGTGCTATACATGGAGTAGGGATGACGTCACCTGTGTAGGTCTAGTGACGTAATCGTTATTTATCCAAATAGAAATC
>CAJUYG010000265.1:132689-150626 GCA_910591675.1 Galerucella calmariensis | reverse complement strand
AAATAACTCAGTCGGAGCAATTGAAAGCTCTGAAGAGGATTATTTCAAATATTATGTTTTCGTGTACATTTTAAAATTATTAAGTTTATACAGAAAAAAAGGTTTCTCACAATAATTGTGTACTTTATTTGTTTTAAGTTGAAAATATATATATATTTATTATTCTCCACACTTCTATTATGGACAAAGATAAGTAAGTGTCACAATGTTACCAGCGCAATACCATAGTAAAATAAAATTGTTTTCCAAAAGGGTCATGGTAAAAAAATGTGTCGAAATATCCACGCAATTTTAGAGAAGAACATATTCTGAAATTTAAAGATGACAATAATGAAGGGATGACTAAGCCCCATAATTTGGGATATAAAATATTCAAAGCGAACAAAGTTCAAAATGTTTTAATTCATTATGATGACAATGGGAATACATATATTAAAACTAAGGCTCATGCAAGTATGAAAAGAACGCCTCCGGAGCTTTAATTAATGAAGATGGCGAAGTGATCTGGGGTAAATGCAATTGTGTGGGTGGAATATTGGGTAGATGCAAGCATGTGTTTGCAATGTTATGGCAAATGTTGGATTATGTCCGTGATGAAAAACAGTTCATTGAAGATACTGCATGTGCCTCTAAGCCCCTTCATGAATTAAAATTTTTGAGACATGATCCACAAAAACGGAACAAAAAGATCCTCAGAGTACTTGAAAAAAGAGCAAATAATTTATTGGTGACAATATATTTAAGGTGTGTCTCGGGTTTCCACATGAACACTGAAATATCTAGCTCGTTTATAATTCAAACATGGCAACATTGACATTTTTAAGTGATTGATGCCACATTGATTACCATTAGTAGTCACCTATTTTTCTACCTCAGGCCTACTTTCGATAAGTGTTGCTAGATAGCACTACAATACGATCCACACGATCCACCACAGTGTGGCGTCACCTGAAACCATCAATTCCTGCATAATTTCAGAAAATTGAAGCGGAAGATCGGGATCGTCGTCGTTTAATTTCTGATATAAGTAGGTAGCTGAATTTTTTAGGGATGGTATTTTTCTTTTTTTAAAATACGTAATATCGATCGTTGGGAAGCTCAAGCATATTCACCCATTTGTGTTGAATTAACTACTGTGAGGATTGTCATGTATATTTTATAAAATATCAAGTTTCACATTGTCTCTAATTTTAGGACGCCCAGCGTTTGTAATATGTAATATGTTCAACGTGTCAATTCTCGGACTATTTTACTTTTTTATTGTTGTTTGGCTGATGGGTCTGACGGGATATTTTGCATTGAATAAATTTCATACCTCGCTCTGTGTTATTTTTTCATCTCCGCATGCATTCGCCGAGGATTAATATTTCTAGCTATGCGTTGTGTTTCATTTGGGTGAGCCAAAAGTAAAACTTACAATAATTGACAACTGATGACAATTTACAAAATGGAAACATTCACGACGATAAATATTACACTAACTATGCCACTATCACTTGCTTGAATTAACATTTGACAAAAAGTTTCAGTATTTATGAGATAACTTTTTTTGTCTATTATTATCTTTACTTATCTTTGTTTTTTGAGTATTTACTTCAGAAAGTCATGGATTCAAGCAATAATTGTAATTTGGTTGAATTTAAAAAAAAATTGTTATCGTACCTACCCTTAAAATAGCTATTTGTGTATTAAGAGCGGAAAGTGATACTTTGCCGCTTGAGGCAGAGAGTTGCCCAATCTGCCGAAAGCGGCAACGCACTTTCTGCTCGAATTGCACACAAGATTTTTTCTACGATCACCTTATTTTTAAACAAATAATTAAAAAACATGAAAAGTACACTTTATTAGAATGTGATGTTAAAAACATGTAACAATTACTTATGATTTTTATTTATTGAGAATGTTTGTTACTTCTTTGCTTCATAACCCACTGCTTCTAACTTCAAAAATGCAATCAGTTTAGTGTATTTACTGATGTTAATATCATTTTTACTTGCAAAGTGCTTCGAAGCATCGAATATTGTGACCACAAGGTTGAAGATTTTAGAGTTTTGGATTTTTTGCCAAAATAAGTCAGCAATACATTCTCCGAATATTTTTTAATTTTCTTTGAGCGGCACCAATCCATGAAAATATTGTATTGTTTTTCGTATTTACCTCTGGATTTAGTTGGCAGAAGATTAAGAATAATATTTTTAGCAAAATCTGCTATATCTGGAGGTGTGCTTGAAAATTCACTGTCACTATCCATTTTTCAAATAGCTATTTATAAACAGACAACTTTTTTATAAACTAAAAATGAAATAATGACGTTTCATTAATTCCATAGTCTACTATTTTCACAAAATAGTAGGTAGGTACTTAAATATGCAATCACTGTTGCATCTAGGTGTATAATGCATTGCCTACCTTCTGACTGTTATATTTCTACTACGTAAACTTGTCCGTATAAATCAATACTATGAAAATAGGAATCTGCAAAAACGATCAAGAAAATTGTCAATCTTAACAACGTTATATTTGTAAAAAGTTGTAAATATTAATTTTTATCTTGAACTAAGAAATAAATCCTTCACTGTAGTATTGAATCAAAATAATATCAATGTATGAGGTTTAAATTATTTTATAATTTCAATAAAATTAAACATATAAAATATACACCTCCATCTATTTGTTGGTAGCGTAACCTGCAGCGTTGTAAATCCAGTAACTTGTATAAATTGTAGATGTCAGTCAAATTATATAGGAATATTTATTAATTTCGTTCGAAATATCTTCAAATATTAATATTTCAACTAAAATATTCGGACTGCTCTACATTTTGTTTTAGTATATCTATTAATTTACTAAATTAACTATGACAGATCGCGGAAAACATCAACTTTGCGGTTAGATTTGAGTGTGCAAAAGTCTACTTTGGGTAGTGATCGTAGGAAAAAATATTTTAGTTGGAAATGTAATGTCGTTAAATAGAGAGCTGAATACTCATTCAAATGAGGTGTCACAATACCGATTTCTATTTGAAAAAATTGACGAACACGTCACTACACTACACCTACACCGGTGACGTTATCCCTACTCCATGTATGTTATAACATGGGTATTTTACATCAAAAATCGACCTGTTTCGGTATTCTCCTTAAAGCTCGACGGTTCTCGAAATAATGATAATATTCCATAATTTAGCCGTTCACTGTATATCAAAATAATTTATTAATAGAAAATAATTTATTAATGGAGCTCATTAATATAAGTGATTTCAAGCCTGATTTATCCAATAAGGGTGAAAAGTAGCTGCTGGGGTAACAATTTATTTCACTTAAGTTCCTTCTATCCGAAAATGTGAATAATAAATACGAAAATTCAAAGAGAGCTGAGGATACTTGATCGACTATGTGAAAATAAGTTCAAAAATTAACCAAAAATAAATAAAATCACTATTTATTATCTAAATGATTCTGAATTTTACTGGATGTCCCAAAAAGCTGCTAAATATCAAAGTAAGATTTTTTTTCAATGAACACATATCCTTGGACATTATTGGTTTTATAGACAATCCGCGTTAAGGTAGGTATATAGTAAATTATTAGTAGATTTTCCCAGAGCTTGTGATTCTCATAACGGAAATAAAAATAAATCATGAAAGCACTGTAAAAGTTCACTATATATTTCAAGTATATACTTTATAAAATAACTCATCAATACAACTACCTATGAGAAGAATGACATTTCACATTAGAAAAGCAGTATTTTCATTCCGAATCCGTGTTGGGAGTTGCAGCGGTAACTTCATGTTCAATCCCACAATGGTTAGACCCCCGCAGTACTTTTACGAATCCTTGGTCACCGAATTTCTTACCCCAAGAGTTAGCTACTAGCCAGTAGGGTATGTCATTTATTTCACCCCATCCAACAATTTTGACCGCTGCACGTCCTACCAAGTCCCATGAAATGTGTTCATAAATTCCTGCAACAAAATAAGTTCAATTATTTTGGTCTAGGTTCTCAAAAATACACCCACGGAATCACATTTTGTTCCAAAAACATTCGACACATGCTCAAAATTCTTCAAATTAACTAATTTTTTTAATGTTTACCTTCACTATATACATAAAAATCTGTATAAATATCCATAGAAGCAGCGACAGGTCCAAATTTCATTATCTCCAATTGAATTTGTTGTACAGATGCATGTACTCGATAAGCAGAAACACCATGCCGTGCATCTTCTTCCCAGGTTTTGTTAAGACCATCTTCACATTTTTTAACACAAGGCAGTTTGCCAATTGTTGCAGTATAAGGCTTGCACCCCTATAAAATAATAAAAACTGTATGAATTGACATATTTCAAAAATTCACATAATACAGTACAATCTTCACTTCAAAATATTGCGATTTAAACCAAATAGCCTTGATAAAATAAAGATATTAAGAGAGGTACAGGGTGTTAAACATGAAATTTTAATTTTCGTTTTTTACAATAACTTCAACGCTTTTTGACGTATATACATAAAAATTTTAGGTTGAGGGTTTTCTGATATAAGGAATCATAATTTTGTATCTATTTTGATGTATTTTGTAGAGGGCGCCACATAGGCCACGTATATCTAGGCCAGGTATATCTGTTATTATCCCAAAAACTTAACGGCTTTAGAAATAATCGCATTTTAGTGATTAACTACATGATTATTATTTAATGAAATTACGTTCGAAAAATTCAGTTGTTTGATAATTATTATTTTTAATTACTGGAAGTACCATTTATATTTTTCATGTTAACTGCTACTATACCCAAATACTGTTCATCTTAATACTAAAAAAAATAATTATCGTACACCCAGTATCTCTCTTGATATCAACATTTTATTAAGGCTAGTTGATTCAAATCGCAATATTTTGAAGTGAAGACTGTACTGTACTTCTCTGTACAATTTCTTAAGGATCACCCTGTATATTTTTTTATTGTAACTTTTTTCACAGTAGCAAATTTCTTAAACATTTTTTAACTGAACTCTTGGAATAAATTTGGGCACGAGTCTGTACATAGATGTTCGGCCAAAGACCAATTCCTTTTTTTCATATCCGTCTTACCTACATTTTGTGTGAAAAAATATTCAAAATTCTCAATTGATATAAACAAAAAGTGTGTATTGAGAGCGACAAAGAATCAATATATTGTCGTTTTTGAGATTATCAATTATCATTTCATCCACTTTAGTTAGTTAAACTTGTCAAACATTAAAGAATGGTTGCAGCATGGAGACTAGATACCTATAGGTAGTCTCCAACACATTGTGTTGAAGTTACTACTTTTCCGTCAACTGATTTATTAAAATGAACAAGATATTTTAATTTATTCAACGATAGAGACAGCAATGATTATTTGGTGTTCAATTTGGTTGGTTTTATCTACGTTACCTTTCATAAGTTTCAATGTGAATTTTGTTAAGAAGTACCTAATTTTATGTTGAATGTATGCAAAATTGAAATGTATGATTAGTTGTCTATACCAAAGTCGCTAACAGAAAATCATCATTAATTTTAAATATGAGTTTCATGACGTTTCCCGCCATTTCACTAAAAAAAATCCGTGTTAAAAAATGTAATCCCCTTTATGAGCATTTTAAACTGTGAATATATACAGGGTGCGGCTGAAACTGACTGAAACGTTTTTTAACAGTACCCTTTGGAAATTAAAATTGTATCACAGTAATTGATATTTCTAATAGCAATTTATGAAATCAGCTGTGCATTGAAAAAATTAATTTTATAATGCAAAATGCATAAAACTAGGGTATTGAACTTTTAAAAATAAACATGACGTAAGTATAAATAGTGGACAACATATGTAATCACATATAAATTACATTTTCCCGAGTCCATATTAAACCCTGGTTGAGTTATTAAACATTAAAAAT
Source organism: Galerucella calmariensis (assembly GCA_910591675.1). Lineage (NCBI taxonomy): Eukaryota > Metazoa > Arthropoda > Insecta > Coleoptera > Chrysomelidae > Galerucella > Galerucella calmariensis. The sequence goes on along the minus strand of CAJUYG010000265.1, from coordinate 144,708 downwards.
TACGGACTTTTGGGAAATATCATCACCAAAGTAAGCCATGAAATGTTATTGTAGAATATCAATTTTATAATGGATGGTTCAACATCCGCACCCTGCATAGGCTTCTAAAACATATTTTTACTAGACTGCTGAGTAGGTCTCCTCCAGATGGTATTCCTACGTCTGTCCAGTAAACAAAAGGAGGAAGCATGTAGCCTCCATAGCATCCATTGCCACATGTTCGACAGCAGCTTATCAATTCTTCTGGTGAAAAAGTGAACTCCACAATGCTGTTTGAAGCAATGCACAATCTATCAGTCATTACTTCTACTGCAGCAAATGCCTGTAATGAAAAAACATTTCAAAGTTAGGCTGCAATTTTATAGTACAGACCGTCATCAGCAAAACCGACTGATTACTTAACAACTGATCCGAATAGGGTAATCCCTATAGAAATAAATAAGAGAGCTGTTAAACGTGTAGCGTTCTGTCACATAAATAATTACCACTGACGCCTTCCTTGGGTACAATATTTGAAATCCTATATTTTTTTTGTCTCTTAAGTCAAGTCTTAAGAAACTGAGAAACTACATTATTGTGCTAAATCATTCGGCTGCAATGCCTATTTAAAAAAAATAGTACCAATGATAAATAACGAAGTACTTAACCAAAAGACCAAAGAGTCGATCAAATAGAAACAAATAAATTTGAACATGAGAATTGTTAGTTCAGCTAGTAGCTGTGAAGCGCAATGTGTAACAGCTTGCACACAAACGTTGTTCTTTCATATGTGTTGAAATATCTCTTATTATTTCTCTATGGATTACTTGTTTAAGTATCAGATACGTTTATTATAGTTTCTAGACCTTATTGTTGCTGAGTGATGGATTGTTCCTTTGTGAATGAAGACCTTTTATGTATTATTTTACAATTATCAATTTTGTGATAAGTTCGATTTTGAGTTCTAGGTGGATATTGTAAGAATTTACAAAGTAGGTAGTGGGTATTATAAATAAGTTTAAATAATAATAATTTTAATTTAATAATAAGCTGGAATCGAGCGCACAGATTGATGACTGTCTGTTCTCTATCTGCGTTAACTCTACATAATATTTTGATTTTTGTTACCCAAGATGCACCACATTTCTCCTGATTACGGATACTACCGATACTGGAACAGAAAGACCATTTGCTTCTAGCATCAAAATAGTCAGGAATTTTTGGAACTTTCGTATAATTATATCTATGAGTTAAATAAACATAGTCCTTATCAGAATGGTAGCCACGGATATTGGCTAGATTACGGAGCTCATCTTCGGTGAAGTTATCAAACTTATTCAATCTTGCTTTCCAGCTTTTCGCTTTGCCGTTGATTTCGTTGACAAAATCTTCGTCGATCCAATGCCCAGACGTTTGAGAAAAGATTGTGAAAACTAGGACTAGTACACTTAATATCATTTTTACCTAAAACAAAACTTAGAAAGTGAAATACATTTTTTATTGCATAAGATGAGGAAATTTCTAATAGAGGATCATTTCCACCAGGAGAATGTCAAGACTTAAACATCGAGTGTTACGTATTTTTAGCGTTTTTACATGCAAGAAATATATATTACAACGACTATTTACTGAATAAGGAACTAAAAAATACCCTTAAGAAGACGTCATATGTCTTTATTTCTTGATATACAAATTAAGTGGATACAATCACACATTACGATAATACACATGGAAAGAAAAAACTTCAAGCACTGCTATTTTTTCCAACTATACAAATTGTCATAATTGGAAACACAGTTAGTATGGTGAATATTTAAAGTGGTTATTCAACTAACACTAAAGACTCGCCGTTTCTATAGATAGATTTATAAATTGTGTTCTTTGTTCGTAGCGATTCCCACTGCTCGAGATTAATAGTTTATTGTGTCACAACACCAGGGTAGAAAATGATCTTCAACAGCTCAAGACTATCAGATGCCCGAGCGAGCGTAGCAAAGTAGGTAGTGATAAGCAAATCCATACTTATACTAGCAAGACCAATACCAAATACGCAATACTCAATGTACAAAAAAATAAGTAGGTATAAGCTGAAGTAATTTTCAAATTAATTGAATAATAATAAAATAGAGAATTTTACTAGTTGATGATTGATTATTTACAATCAGTGAAATACATAATTTTCCTAGTTGATAATTGATGGTAAATTATTAATAATTCATAACCATGATGATATTGAAAAGTAAAAAAAGTGACAGATAAAATGAACCAGACCAAGACTTTATACACATTGTCATGACCAAGACCGGACGATAGAACAAGACTAAAGACTATCCGTGTCTTGATCTTGCTTTGCTTATCACTAGGAGTGAGTTACTGGTTACTGGCAGCATTAAAGTTTCTAAAGACGCTGTTGGACTTGATCTTGCAGCATCTGGAGTTTTTGGTTGTTCTCCTCTCATTTTCCTTATATTTTTTCATGATGTTATATTTATCATCTCCACCAGCTCCATTCTTCATCAAGTTGGTGACAGGTAGGAGCTCTTGATAAATATTTTGCTGTTTTTTTTGCTTCTAGATTGAAGCACTCATTTCTCTCATTTCTGATTTCACGTAGAAATGATACTCTGACTAACTGAAATATTCTTTCTTGTACCAATATTTTTAAGCAGGAACATTATTAATATAATTTGAAATAATATGGTCACAAGAGAACTTTGTTCAAAATGAGCAGTTTCGGGATTAAAAAAAGTTTGCACACATTTTGCTGTGTCTCCACCCCTTCATGCAGAATCATAAGAAAAAATATGAAATATTTTTTAATTAGCACAAGTGGAATATTCATCGCATGTGTCGACAATATTCTTGAACTTATTGTAAAAAAGGGATTTTTAGCTTTGGTTTCTTTTGTCCAAAAGTTTTTTTTGTTCAGAGTTTCTCGCTTCCCATGTCTCCTTGTAAGCTACGTCCCCAAATGGATTGATTCTCCTATCGTATTCATTGTAGTACTTTTCCAAAAGTATTTGCTACATGCTCATATCTAGCTTGACTCTCCAAATTGTTCTTCCACTAGAATATTTCATTGAAAAAAGTATCCCGAAACGATTCATTATCAGTTCAGTACCAGGAAACAAACCAAAACAGTGCTGTTTTCTACTAAATCTTGACAGAGGGATGCTAAAGTGAAAAGCGCATATTGAATTGAATATGTACCTGCACAAGGGAAATGGCCATGAATAAAGTTTAAGCGCATGTCAATAATAAAAAAATAGACTACAATTATCGCTTCCCTATTAATTATCAGGAAAGAGTATTTTGTAAGTATATATTACGGTGAATGTACACTTTTGGGAAATGTACACTTTTACCGTAAAATGTGTACATTTCCCAAAAAATTAGGTATATGTGAACTGAATAAAATGTATATGTACATTTCCTGGCAAATGTGTACTCTTGCCTTCACGTTTTGGTTAATGTATACTCTTACCTTCATGTTTTAACCCTGGAGTGGACGCGTCGGGTCCGTCCGGCCCAAGGAGATTTTAATATTGTTAATGCTTCTGCCAGAGAGGACATTGAGGTCTGTGCGCCTCAGTACTTTCAAGTTAGATTGGAATGTACGCTAATTAGTAGTTTCAGCGCTGTGAAGTGGATAGTATAGGTTCTAGGACTAATTTCGGTCTATTGGACCCAACGCGCCTGTTTGTGTAAGTTTTATTGTTGGCCACCAAAGTTATTCATATTATAAAATAGCTACACACAGGTACTATAACTATTTTTTTTCTTTAGAATAATGGATCCCTACGTTAGAGAGGAAGTGAGGTGATTACCTACCAAGAGAAATTAGACAAGATGCAGCGACATTTACTGGAACTGAAATGGTGGTGCCAGTGTCAGTATTGGGAAATAAACGTGGCAGATGCGCATTCTGCAAAGATCGCAAAACGCAATACAAGTGCCGTATTTGTCAAAAATTCATTTGTTTAGAACATACTGTATGTGTGTGCCAAGTTTATGCAATGACATTCGCGGAATAACATTTCTACTGGGTGTTCAGTGCAACCTTACTGAAAAATATTGTTTATGCGAATCTTGGTTTAATTTTTTTTAAAGAACCAAAATATTTTTGTTTGCAGTTTTTTATGTTCTTTTCTAACTACATTAAAACCATTTGATACAATTTTTTAAAAATACCTTTGATTTTAAGAGATATTAGGTTTTTGTTTTTGGGTATGTGGGTATGAAAATATTTATAGTGAATGTATTTCTTCCTCTTAATGTTTTTTAAGTTTGATTTCGAACAAGAAATGATGATCGGACTGCTTCAGTTATAAATGCATTGTTATGGACACTGGGTTATTCAAGAAGGAAAAGGTGATATGATCATTGGATTAGCCGTACTCCTTCTTGAATCACTTGATATACGTGTTACCAAGTATTGGATATTTTTCAAAAATGAGGAGGGGGAATACTTTTTAACGCGCATATCAAGTTAATCAAGAAGGGGAAGGGTAATTCCAATGATTATATTCCCTTTCCCTTTTTGAATGTATTCATGTTCATTATAAAGTATTGGATATCTTTTAAGGGGAAGGGAGAATGTTATGATTATATGTCCTTTCCCTTTTCCTCTCATTCACTCACATTTACCAAAATATCATGGTCATTGTGAATTCAATGTACATTTCCCTTCTTTGGAATTGTAAATGTTAGTTGGAATGCACATTACCCAAACAGGGAGGCAAATGTGTACATTGTATTATAAAAAAGCGATTGGTAAAATGAAGACAAAATGGACGTCAGGGACCGGCAAAAGCTTTTTCCGGTCCCTGGCGTCCATTTTCCGGTCTAGATCGGCAAAACGTTATTTTCTGGACGAAAAATTGTCCAGAAAGTGTATATTTTCTGGTCGGTCTTAAAAAAAGTACTTTTCCGCCCTAGGGAGGAAAATTACGACTCTGTTCTCTACAATGAGGCCAGGAAATGTAAACTTTGGATAGAGGTAGGCGGAAAAAGCTATTTATAACAAGGGAGCAAAATGCTACTTTTCCTCCCGAGGATGAAGTCTACTGCCCGACGCGTAGCGGAGGGCATAATCATCAGCAATCAATACTATACATATGATTTTTCCGCCTCTCCCAAATTCATTTGAATCACTCATTTTTTAAATATTATTTTATACTTTGTTGATGTATTATAGAGTGCCTAACCACAGAGTACAGATAATGTACTCTGTGACTCTGTGACCTAACTGTGAGCCCAATAATAAAAGACGAAAAATCAAAGAGAGTGCTTCAATACAACTAAATGCAGATAAATATGTAGCTAGTATTTCAGCCGAATGTAGTCAAATTTGGTTACCAATGTTAGAAAGAGAAATTTCCAATAATTAATTACCTGCGTTATCAGGATAGCATCATAAGTTTTCATCCAGGTTTTCTTATGATTTATCATTGGAATAGTTGTTAATCGATACACACTTCAATACACAAAATCACCAAACTGAGTTATACATGTTTTGAAAACAAAAATGATCATACACAAAAAAGTAACAGCAAACGCGTTTTATTAACAACATTTCCAAAATAAGCTAAAAAAAAGCGCTATCCCAATAAAAACCGTTCCTGGAAAGTGCACTTCACTGGATTCCATTTCTAGTAGACTATCATATCGTTAGAATGTCATGAAATAAAATATTTTATTTCACATTTTACCAGAGGTGTGATCTACTATGAATGGACCTTAATAAAATTTGACAACAAAGTTTTGTAGTCATAAACTTCAAAATATTATTGATTGTCCAGTTGTCATATTTTTTTCGTTGTGTCAGATAGGGACCAAAATTTATTTTATTAATTTTATTAATAGTTAATCTTGACAACGGTAGCTGGAACGCTACCGAAACGTCGAAATAAAAAATAAAAAACATTATTGTGGTTTGATTCCCAAAAGAATAAGAGAAAAAAGAATAAGTAATGCCACAAGGAACTTACAGAAGGAATTGTATCAAATTTAACATAAGAATCTATATTCGAAATAATGAGTTATTGTCCCTATTAGTCTATTTTATTTGTATTAAACTGATCTTGACAGCAAAAATATTGTTCTCCATGTATTGGTACAATATGGTATAAAATACTGGTTTTATAATAATTAATCGAATTTAGATACAATAGCACAGTACACAAATGAAAATAGAAAATAATCCTTCCACCAAGCAAATACTGACCCTTTCTGACTATATTCGTTGCTTCAACTTTAACAAGTTAACGACAGTACCGAAGAGATGACAAAATAATGTCAACACATTTGTCAGTAAAGTTAATTTGTCGTGAACAAGCTGAATCATAGAACAACAAACGGAGATTATCGACAACTTTAAATTCAAACTAGTGACGCATCTGCATTATAAGTTCCATAATTTTAGTAAATTTTCGTTTCAATTTTTTTTCTGTCAATCAACAGAGGAAATATGAAATAAATTTATTTCAAACTAATCCATCAGCCACTTATTAATATTACCCAAAAAAATATGGGTTCAGGGTGTATTTAAGACTTTCAAGTATATATCTATGTATGTCTTTTTGGTCTGAGACCAAAAAGATCTATCGACTTTACTATTATAATACGTATACCTACTTATGTTCAAATAAATTACTTCTGATTATTCAGTAATATTTCTCAATTATCTTGAAAATCTCCATCGATAGAAGCCCCCTTTAATTTTATTTATATTTGAACGATTATTCAAATCAAAACACTGTAAAAATTTTAGAAAAAAAAGTACATACCTGTATTTACCGTCAGGAAAATTCACATTCAACCGTATAAAAACGTTACCCTACTGTGCCAACATAACATGATATCGAAAATATAAATGGAAACGGAATTATTTCAGGAATTTGTTCATGATCATACCAAATGGAATTTTTCCTCAAAAATATTATTCTTAAATTAAAATTAAACGTATAGGCATGTAGTTAGTCATCAATATGCACGTATTTTTACCAGAACAGGTGCATTTACGTCGATTTGGATATTATCAATAGATCAATAAAAAATTGCAAGTAACAAAAAATAATAATGGATCATCCCTTTTTGACTGATTACGATAGGACTAGCTTAGAGTTGCCAGATGGTCGGGAATCGTCTGAACAATCAACATTAAATTTTATGTCCAGAATCTCGACAAATAACAAAATATCTCGACAAACTGCTCATCTACATTCTTTACCACAATAATAATTTAAAGACATGCGGGGTACCATTTAGGCTGTGATATGAAATATACAGTACAAGGGAAAATCTTTGGTTACATGGAGCTTAACACAGAGTTAATACGCGACAATAGAGAGTATTCGTAACCTCCCAAAAACACTCCGATTAACGCTATTTGACAATTTTGACAACTGGATGTCATTTAGCGTTTACCGATCTCGTAAACCACCGGTAGCTTACGGACGGTAGAAACAGCGGTTTCAATAACGAAAAGGAGAAAATCTAACCAACCTCAATTCAATGAATGTTATGTTTGTATTCTATGATGTCTGTTTTTCATAATCAACTGAAATTATTTCAACAGTGAACATTGCGATTGCATAATTACTATGCTATCAAATAATAAAAGTAGTAGTCTTGAACAATTTGGGAAGAAGTAAAATTGGGTTCTCTGAGAAGGACAAACAGATTTTGCTAACTGAAATTTTCGTTTTCGTTTAAAACTTCTAGTAAGCGCATCATCTATGTGACTATCCGAATCAGCATCAAATGCAACAATTTTCTCATTAAACATTTCTCAATTTTAAATGCCTTTTGTGAGGAGCAACAGTTTGCATCAAATTAAATAATTATAACAAACAAAAAACTTGTGTTAACTTGTGTTTTCGTTGGGTCGCAGGACGTTGGAAAACTATATATTTATCTTTAAAAATAGTCGTGCTTTTAGGTTTATGTTAACGCTACCGGCTCAGGATATGTACTTACGTTTTCCTTAATATGATATGAAGAAACGTATGAATTGTTAGTGTATTACTCATTTTCTCAAACAGGAAGCGAATGAGAAAAACATCCAACATGGCCCAACCGTGACAATGCGTTCGAGAGAAAAAGTATAAATTCAGTGTATTACTCTTTTTCTTAAACAGGATATCATAAACAGTGAAATAAATATTCACTTGATTGTTATGCGTCTGTTGTTGTTGTTCATATCTCAAATTTTAGCAAATTATCATTTCTTACGAAACTCTTTGGTCAACTAATCGAATAGTCGTGCCATTGATAAGTGAGAGATTGGAAATCTAATGCTTTGTTTTTAAAGGTTATAATATGAAAAACTATAAATCGACGACATTGAATAGGAAACATTTTGAAATAATTTATTATTGCAGCCTAATAATTAAATACTGTACATATTAGATATAAAATTGCACATATTCAATCCGGAAACATCTTTTTTATATATCCCCTCTTTTCATTTTCAATTTACACGACAGATGATATCTACTCTGTACTGATGAGGCGCAAATACGCCGAAACCGGTATACAAGTGATGTTGTCTCTTCTAATTACCAATCAAAATGGTTGGTTATATCGTGAAGATATCTCAACCCCGTTTAACTTGGAACTGTAATTCATTGCCTTTCGGGGCACATACCCACATACCCAAATTTGTTAGGCGTTATGATAGTATGACACTATTATCTTGACGTAGATATATCGAATTCATACTTGTTCCTTCCTAACAAATTGTCGCTTATGGACTCTGTGTTAAACCATTGATTAAAAATTTTTTAATCAATGGCTTATGAAATGATGAATTAATTCAAGAATGTTCGAAAAAAATCTTCAAAATAGGCGACCACTATCGATTTTTTGGAAAATCAGTTGTAGTGTCCCTCGTATAATGTATTAGGTCATTCACGAAATAGCTTGATTTATACTTTTATAGATATGACAGAGAATATATTTTATATACAAAATAGGAGGAGTAAAACTTTGAGTTATATCATTGATTAAAATTTTTTTAATCAATGGTTATATGAAAGACGCGTCTTCAAATAACATCAACCCGAAACAGTACACAGTCAAAAACTCGTGGTTTCATACCGGATTACTCAGGAATAAATATTAATAAAGGCTTTTATCGACTGCATGTCACAAAAAAAAAACGTGAACAGAAATCGTATAGCCTGACTGCCATAGTGGCAGCCAAAAGGCAGAGTCAAGATCTTCAATATATTCTATAATAAAGTAAAGAAATTGAAGAAAATTTATGTTTCATAACGCCGCATTAACAGAACTTTCAGTTTCAGTTATCAAAGGTAAGGTTTTTTATTTATGTGGTTTTGCTATAGTATATAGTTAGAAATTGATATAAATTGATGGGATAGGTACTAAACACCAAAACAATAAACAGCAGCAGCTTCTTTGTTCGAGCGGTACACATTATACAGTACTATTCAAAAGTCCCCTCCCCCCTCGTATCTTTTGAACGGCTACACTTACATTAATAAAATTTGGAGGGTGGAAATAAAGTGTTGTAAACTTTTCTACGAATGGTAACAGGTGACGTATTAGTAATAGATGACGTCACAGGGCCACTCTGGCCGCTTAAATTTGAATTTAGGACCAACTATGTGGTTTCCCAAAATACATGTCCAAACATTGACTTTTTCTGGAAATTGGGTATGTTGTTAACGAAAGGTGTGAGGATTTGCGTCACTCCAATACCTTACATTTTGTGTATTCACATTTCCATTGAGGCAAAAAGTACTTTTCTCACTAAAACGAATTGTTTTTGTGTAATGTGGGTTTTGACTAATTTTATTTGTCATACCTACATTCACAGAATTCAAGTCTTTTTTCTGGGTCGTCATCCGAAAGGTGATGCACCATTTTTAACTTGTATGGGTGAAATTTATTTTTAGCCAACACTCTCTGTACTGTACTTCTACTCACTTCACAGATAGACGCAACTTTAGTTGGAGAGGAAGTAGGGTTTACTACCATTTCAGCGACTATATCAATTTTTTTATCATTACCAAATGTTGGTCGACCAGATCGTTTGGCATCTTGAACACTACCTGTTGCTTCAAACTTGTGAAGAAGCTCCCTCAAATAAGTTCTCGAGATAAGGCGATCAGGGGCTGAATTCTTGACTGAGGGAGTAAAGATTCCCGAGAGAACAGATATTTTGTCTTTGTCACTGCAGTGACAGATTAGCCAGGCAAAATAAAGACAAAATATGTGTTCTCTCGGAAAGCTCTAATCCCACAGTCAAGAATACAGCCACTGGGTATCTCTCATTAAATAAACGTTCTGCTTCATGGAGATTCTTTCTAGATTCACCAATTATTAAGATAGCTGCTACTTTGTCGGCTTGAGTACGTACCATTTTGCCTATGTAAACGTCTTAAACGTCTCGTTAAACAATTCAATATTTGAGCTAATTAGAAAAACTTTGCAAAGCAACAAATTAAATTAAAAACGTCAATTTTTTTGACAACTAATCAGAGGCGGACTGGAAAATCTTCAGTATTTTAATGTGAAATAATAATTTTGGTATTTATTTAATTCATCCGTCAAAATTAGTTTAAACCCAAACAAAATTAATATAGCTATGTAGTCATTGTCAATGCCTTTCAAACGAGATATCACTTGCCATAAGGTCCTATTTAAAATTATTGGCCAGAGTGGCACTGTGACGTCATCTATTACTATTACGTCACCTGTTACTATTCGTAGAGAAGTTTACAACACTTTATCTTCACCCTCCAAATGTTATTAATGTAAGTGTAGCCGTTCAAAAGATACGAGGGGGGAGGGGACTTTTGAATAGCACTGTATAGAATATAAGGAATCGATTCGATTCCTCTGTGCCTATCGTAGGCGGCTGTCGTTTATAATTTTGAAGCAAATTTCTCGATGATAATGGTACGTTCTTACTAAAATCTACCAATATGAAAAACTGACTCGAAGCAATTTTGTTTTATTTCTGGGTAAAGTTATACTAGTTTTGGATCTAACGTTAATATTGTTGCTTTTTGCTGTGAAAAAAGCATAAGCTTGCATTAATCTCCTATTATTTAAGTTCAACCAGCCAATATTCGCCATATATGTTGATGTTCAATTTCGACGCTTTAGACCACAAATTAGAAGAACACATTCAAGAATTTTGAATTCGTTGTAGACGTTTTCTATGAAATTGGGTTGAGGCTGGTTCATAAATTACATCAGCAAGGCTAAGAAATCTAATCAAGCTCTAAATAATGGTTGTACACTTGTGAAAAGTTACAGGACAGGCAGACACACTAAATGAATCGAAATCTAGTGTATTAAAAAATAGATGTATCACCCAGTCGTAAATATTATTTGTGCCAACCTTAGCAAATAATCAGCCCAGTTAATCTGAGACGTATGAAGCATTTAATTTCTCAATAAAGAAACAATTCTCTGATCAATTATATTCACTTTTCTTATGACCTGGTAAAAAATGATAAATTATCTTCGAGAATTCCAAACTTGTTTCGTCCAATACAACTAGGGCACCAATTTTAATTACCTCAACTTTTTATTATAATTTCATTTTATTAACTGCGATCTGATTCACAGTTACAGTTGTGTTTCAAAAGTAGGAAAGTCATAAAATATTTTTTCTGTTTGAATTAATAAGGTATCTGTGAAGTTTCTCACATATTTAAAAATTGGGTTTTGAAAGCGAATATATATATCCTTCACTTGTCGTTTCCGGTCAGATTTTGTTACCGCTTCTGGCCAAAAATAAAACCAGAGGAATTATATAACACTTATAGGGTGTTTAACTGAAAATAGATATTCCTGTTTATGTATAACAGATAGTCATTTCTAGAGAATCAAGTTACATCGCGTCATATTTAATCAAATAAAATAGTGTGGTTTTGTTTTTATCCCCAATAAAAAAATCGTATTTTCAAAATCCGCCTTATACATTTATTATATCACTATAGGTACTACTACTACTACTACTACTACAGAATGTGCAGGCGAGCCTTGACCTAGCCAAACT